>JAJJKW010001553.1:0-70816 GCA_023805745.1 Isotricha sp. YL-2021b
GCAATCATTTCATATAATAAAATACCACAAGTCCACCAATCAACTGGTTTTCCATGTCCTTTATTTAATATAATTTCAGGAGCTAAATATTCTGGAGTTCCACATAAAGTATATGTTCTATTTTCTACTATTTTTGCAAAACCAAAATCTGTTAATTTTAAATATCCACTTTTATGAATTAATATATTTTCTGGCTTTAAATCACGATATATTATATCTTTACTATGTAAATATTCAAATATTGATATTATTTGAGCTATATAAAATCGAGCTTGATCTACTGGAAATTTTCCTACACCTCTTAAATATGTAAATAATTCTCCTCCATTTATTAATTCTAATGCTATATATAAATATTTTTCATCTTGTGTAAATCCATCAAATTTTGTTACAAAAGGATGATTTATCATTGAAAGTATTTTTATTTCATTTGCTATATGATCTGCTTGTTTTGATTTTAAAATGTCTATTTTTTTCATTATTTTTAAAGCAAAATATTCATTCGTTTTTTTATTCTTTGCTAGACGAACACGACCGAATGATCCTGTTCCTAAAGTATCTCCTAAAGTATAATCTGATAGCTTCATTATCTTTACTTTTTCGGTCATATTGGTTATATATTTTTTATTTTATTTAAATTTTTTTTATTTTATTTTTTTTATAGTTTTTGTTTATCTTTCAGTTTTTTTAAGATTTATTTTTTTTGTATTGATGTTATATTTTTTTTATATGATTTATTTTTTAAATCATTTTAAATGTATTAATTTTAGCGTTTTATATTTATGAAGTATTTTATAATAAGTCAATAGAAAAATAAATTTATTTACAACTAAATTATTAAACTTTAAGTAAAATACATTTAATAATATGAATTATTTTTATTTGTATATTGCTCATAATTTTTAAATGATAAAGAATAAAGGTTTTCTTTTGTTTTTAAAGTGAATTTTTTTTGTTCTTCAATTAAATTTTCTAACACATGAAATTGTTTTTCTATTTCAATTATTTTTCCCTCTATTTTTTTCATATTATTATGAGGTTTATATAAATTAATTAAATTATGATTTATTTTAGAAGATCTTCTAAAATTATTAATATAAATGCTATTATTTTTATTTCCAATTTCATCTTCTAATTGTTTTAAATAATCCAAAATTAATTCAAAATGTTTTAAAGAACATACTTTACATTTAATTTTATTTGTATCATTACATAAATATTTATTTTTTGTTCTAATTAATAATCTCAATATTTCTTTTTTTGGATGTTTTACTTTTTCTATTTCAAAAGTATAAAAAGTAAAAGAAGTCATTATCATAAATAATATTAAAATTATAGAATGAGAATTTTTTGAAAAAAAATAAAACTCTAAAATTGATTGAGAAAATAAATTATCAAAATGTCCATTAATGGTTTCTAAAATTGCTTTATTTTCCTTGATAAAAATTTTAATATAATCTTTATTATTTTCATAAAATTGAATAGATACTAAAGGTTGAGAATTTAATTTTTCTATTAAAGAAAGAATAATTTCATAAAATAGTATTAAATTATTCGAAAATATTCTTCCTCCACTAATAATAAATTTCAATATATTTTTTAATTTAAATACATTTTCATTATCAAATAGTTTTTTAAACTGAATAGACGAATCAAAATAGAAAATATCTTTATCTTTTCCAAAACTTTTATAATTAAAAGATGAATTAACAGTAGTATCCGTAAAATTTTGTGAGCAACTAATATTAAAATTTCCTTTCATATTAAAAAAATTAATTTATATAAAAACAAAAAAAAAATTAAATAAATTTAAAAAATAAAAAACAAAAAAAAAAAAAAATGACAACATCAAATTCCTTATCATCAAGTTTAACAAAGGAAATATCATCAAAACAATATGATGATTTATTTAAAATAGTAATAATAGGTGATTCAGGAGTGGGAAAATCATGTCTTTTATTAAGATTTGCGGATGACACATTTACAGATAATTTTTATACAACAATAGGAGTTGATTTTCGTTTTAAATGTCTTCAAATAAATGATAAAAAAATAAAACTCCAAATATGGGATACAGCAGGACAAGAAAGATTTAAAACAGTAACAAGTGCTTATTATAGAGGAGCTGATGGAATTTTAATTGTTTATGATCAAACTGATAAAAATAGTTTTGATCATTTAAATGATTGGTTAGATGATATTTTAAAATATACTACTGATGAACCTATTAAATTAATTATTGGAAATAAAGATGATTTAAATGAACAAAAAGTTATTAGTGATGATGATATTAGAAATTTTGTTAATAAAAGTAATATTGAAATTGTTAAAACTTCTGCAAAAAGCGCTTTTCAAGTTAATTATGCTTTTGAAAAATTAACTCAGAAATTAATTAATTGTAGAGAAGGAAAAAAAGTTAAAAGTGGATATAATTTAGAACAAACTCCTTTAGAAGGAAAATTTGCAGAAAAAAATATTTGTTCCTGTGGAAATTAGTTTTTTTTTTATTTTTTTTACTTTTTTTAATAGGTTTAAAAGTTTATATTTTTAATATTATTTTAGTGAATAATAAATTTTTTAGTTATAAACATTAAATTGAATATTCTTTTTTTTTTTCTTTTTATTTTTATTATGATATTTTTTTTTAAATATATCAAGAATACAATCAATATTATTAAAATTAAAATATTAGATGTTCAAAATATATGAAAATTATAAAATATTTTAAGATTTCTTTTACAATTTAAATGTGTACACAATTAAATATAATTGTTTATTCTTCAAAAAAGCATTACTCATATTTTTAATATTATTAATTTAAAATTTGATAAATTAAATCATTTTAAAGATGATATTTCAAAATCATTCCACTCATATCATCCACATTTTCAATATTAGAGTTAATAAAGTTTTTAAAAATGTATAACCATGAAACATATAGGAAATTTTTTAAGATTATTTGTATTTAAATTTATCAAATAAATGATTTTAAGGAAAAATAATAGATTTGTATTATCAATTTGTGATAAAAAATCTTAAAATTAAAATCAATGTAAAATAATGAATGTCCATCTAATTTATATCTTTTTAAAACATTTTGTCATTTTTTCAATTATTTGAAAAATTCTTTTCCTCAAATTGTATCAACAATTTTGATAGAATAATTCTTTTTATCAAAAAAATAAGGATAATCATTTTATAACAAAATTAATTTTAAATCAAAAAAAAGGAATAAAATTAAAGCCATTCCTCTTATTATGAATAAAAATATATATTTTTCCCAAAGGAAGAATATATAAAAGGGATTTTTGTATAGATTTCATTTATAATTTATAAATAAAAAATTCAACTTATAATTAAATAAAAAAATAAAAATATTATTTAAATTTCAAAAAAAAATAAAAAAATATTTAAATATCTTAAAAGAAATATGTCAACTCAAGAAGAAACAAAGGTAGAAGAGAAGAAAGAAGAAGAAAAAAAAGAAGAAGAGAAGAAAGAAGAAGAGAAAAAAGAAGAAGAGAAAAAAGAAGAAGAGAAAGTAGCAGGTAAAAGTGAGAAAAAAGTAAGAAAAGCATTATCAAAATTAGGAATGGTAAAAGTAGAAGGAGTAAATAGAGTAACAATGAAGCAAAAAGATAATTATATATTATGTGTAAAAGATCCCGAAGTATTTAAATCACCTCAAAATGAAAATACATTTATTATATTTGGTGAATTAACATTTGAAGATCCTGAAAAAAAAATGTCACAAGAAGCAATTGCAGAAATGAAAAAAGAAGGTGAAAAATTAAAAACTGTTACTGAAAAACCTGCTGAACAAAAAGTCGAAGTTGTTCCTGAAGAAGAAGGAGAAGTTAGTGAAGAAGGTTTGGAAAAAGATGCTATTGAAACTGTTATGAATGAAGGTAAATGTACCAGACAACAAGCTATTAAAGCTCTTAGAGCACATAATGGAGATCCTGTTGAAGCTCTTTTGGATATTGGACATTAATATAAGTTTAAAACAATTTTTTTTATATAATAAAATTTTTTATGTGACTATATTATTGGTTTTATTTTTTTTTTTATATTTAATTATTATAAAAAAATTTTTTTTTTTTTCAATTATGATAAATTAATATTATAAATAATTAATATTTATATAAAAATTATAATAATATTCTTAATTGAATTATTCCAAATTGTGGTTATTGTTTTTCTTTTAATGTAAATTATAAATTTTAAAAAAAGAAGATAATATAAGAAAAATAGGAAAATATTAAAGATTATATTTTTTTATTATATACATTTTTTATTTAAGATGAAAATTTAATTAAAAATTATATTATCGTTAATTCTTTTTTTTTAAATTTTGAATTATCTCTAAATGTTTATTTAATAATTTTTTTATATTTAATAATTAATTGAATTAAATTCTAAAAATATATTAAAATTGAAAAAGATATGTTTAAAAATATGGAAAAAAAAATTTTTTCGAAATTGAACATAAAAAATAATTTTTACAAGAATAAATTTTTTAATTTAATTTATTAATATTCATTAGATAAAATAAATTCAAAATATTTTATATCAATTTCTATAAAAAATACTCAAGATTCAATTTTCTCAAATTATTCATTTTACATTTAATTATGATTAATTAATTTAATAAAAAATTCCAACTTCAATCAATATCAAGGATTTCATTTAGAATTTAAAATAGAAGGAAAATCATTTGAATTTTTAATATAAAAAATTTAGAATGGAATATAAAAAATGATTAAAACATTAAAATGAAAATCCAGAATAAAAATTAATTTTAATATAAATATATTTGATTTACCTTTTTTAAATTTTAAAAATTAAAAAAATATTAAAAAAACATAATATAATTATTTAATATATACTTTTTAAAGTACTTCCTCCTTTTCTATTTTTATTAGGTCCAGTACTTAATCTAGTAGAACTTCTTTTATCAGTTCTATTACCATTTGTAGTTAAAATTTCCATAGTTGATTCTGTTCCCATACTCATTTCTTTCCATTGTTTAGTTAATTCAGCAATTTGATTAGTTAATTGTAAATTATTATTTTCATAATCTTTTATTTTTTTTTCAATAACATCAATTTCATCTACTTTACCTTTACTTTTTGCTAATCTTTGTTTAACATTTTCAGTTTTTTTTATATCAAATATCATTTGTAATTCATATACTTTTTTTTGTAATGCATTATATTTTTTTTCTAAATCTTCATATTTTATTTTATTTACCATTGCTCTTTCTTGAAAAGTATTTTTTTGTTGTTCAATATCTTTTTTTAATCCTTCTACTTTATTTTGATTTTCTATAATTTCTCTTTTTTGTTGATTGTGTAAATTAATTCTATCATCTATTTTTTTTTCTAATTTTTGATTATCTTTTTCAATTTGTTCTATTTTTCTTTCATAGGCTTCTTGTAAATCTACATTTTCTTTATTCATACTTTTAATTGTATCTTCATATTCTTGAATTGTTTTTTCCATATTTTGAAATTTTCTTTTTAAATCATTACAATATGCTGCAATTCTTTTTTGTTCTCCTTCATATTTATTTCTTAATTCTAATTCTTTTTGAATTGCTACTTCTAAATCATAATTATTTAATATTATTTTTTCTATATTATCATTTAATGAATTTATTTCTGAATCTTTCATTTTATTTTCTTTTATTTTTGACTCATTTGCTTTATGAATTTTTTCTGCTAATTTTTTTAATTCTAAACATTTTTCTTTTAATTCTTTTTCTCCTTTTTCACTTTCATCTACTAAAATTTCAAATTCTGTTTTTTTTGTTGGAGAAACTTTAGTTGAATTTATTTCTTCTTTTTTTTCTTCTTCCATTTTTATTTTTTATATTATTTGTTAATTAAATTATAAATAGAGAATAAAAAAATATTTGTTTTTATTTTATAAAAATTTTTTTTATATTATTTCTGTATATTTCAATTGTTCTCTTCCTCTTAATTGTTTTTCTTGAATTTGAGCTTCTAATTCTTTTCTATATTGCTCATATTGTTCTAATTGTTTTTTTCTTCTTCCATTTTTTTCATTTAAATATTCATTATATGATTTATTAAGATACATTCTATATTTTAAATCTTCTTCTTTTTTCTTTTGATTATCTAATTTTTTCTTTTGAACATCTTCTGCCATAAATTTTCTTAAATCTTCTATTTTTTCTTGTCTTTTTTTATCTGCTATTTCTAATTCTTTTTTTTTATCAGTTTCAGTTATATTATTTCCTAATAAGAATTTATTATATCTTTCATTCATATTTTTCTCATGAGAATCATATATTTGTTTCAAATATTTTGCTGCATTTTGTTGTTCTTGCATTCTTTGTAAAACTCTTTGTTTAATAACATCGTTTTCAATATAATCTTTTTTTTCAGTTTTTTCTTGATTATTATTATCTTTTATATTATTTTCATTTAAATTATTATCAATAGTATTAGAATTATTATTATCATTAATATTTACATCATTATTATTTAAAGAATAATCATTTTGAAATTCAGAGGAATAATTTCTTCTAATTTTTTGTTTATTTAAAATTTTTTCTACTTCATCTTCAGCATTTTTATTAAATTTTTGTCTAAATGCAATATTCATTTTTTGTTCTTCTATTAATTCATCTTTTTTTTGTTCTTCTTTTTCTCTTAAACATTGAGCTAAATCAACTTGATAATCTCTATATTTTTTAACTCTACCTAAATATTTTTCATATTCATTTTCTCTCCATTTCATATAATCTTTAAATTCTTCATCCATATATAAATTATTTAATTTAATTTCATCTATTTTTCTATTTTGTTTTTCATTAATTTGAGCATCTAAGAAATTTTGTACTTCTAAACATTTTTCTCTTTGTTCTTCTTTTAATCTTTTTTGTTCCATTTTATATTTTTCATCATCATATTTAAATATTTTTCCTTGAATATCATGTTTAACTTTATTTTTATATTCATCTATTAAATTATGATTTTTTATTCTTGGATTTTCATATTCTTCAACAGTTTTTTTATTTATAATTCTACTTTTTTTATTTATTAATTTTTTCAAATCTGCTTTTCTTTGATTTGTTTTTTCTTTTAATTTTTCTAATTCATTTCTTCTTCTTTCCATTTGTTTTTCTCTTATTTCTTGGTCTTTTAATTTTTCATATTCTAAATCTTCATTTAAAATATAATTATCATTTTTTCTAATTTGTCTTTTTGGAATTCTTGCTGATAAAATTTTATGTTCTGGAAATTTATTTCTGATAATATTTAAAATATTTGTTTCTACAGGATGAAAAGCTTGATCAAAAATTAAAGGAACATTTTCAGTCATTAATGCGTTTTTTACGTCATTTATTAATTCATTATCTGAATATTTTGCTGCTAAAAATACATTTTTATATTTTTGTTTTAATTCATTTGATATTTTAAATATTAAGTTATTTGAACTTGAGAAATGATCTACTGATTGATATATTCTTCGTGGTTTCATTTTTTAATCAAGTTTTTTTATTTTAAAAGTTAGGTTTTATATTTAATTTTTTTTTAGTTTAAAAAAATTATTTATTTAATATTGTATCACTAATATAAAAAAAACTTTTATATTAAATCCATTTAATATTTATACATAAAACTATATTTCATTTCATCAAAAACAATTTTAAAAACAAAAAACTAAAATAAAATACCTTTTTCACAAAATCACAAATTTTCCAAAACCAAAAAAAAAATAAATAAAAAAACCTAAAAAAGAAAAAAAAATATAAAAAAAAATGTCAAAAAATTCGGAAAGAATAAAAGTCTCAGTTCGTTGTCGTCCAATGAGTGACAAAGAGCGTAGAGAAGGATATCAAAATTGTGTTCAAGTAGACAGTGAGCGTGGAGAAGTGATTGTAACAATACCGAATCAGCCAATAAGAAATTTTTTTTATGACAAAGCATATGGAGTAAATTCAACACAAGATCAAGTATTTCAAGAAACAGCGATGCCAATAGTAGAAAGTGTATGTCAAGGATATAATGGAACAATATTTGCATATGGACAAACAGGAACTGGGAAAACATATACAATGGAAGGTGATTTTCAAACTGATATTAATAAAGGAATTATTCCTCGTTCTTTTGATCTTATGTTTTCTTTAATTAAAGGTACTTATAATACTAATTTTTTAATAAGATGTTCTTATCTTGAATTATATAATGAAGAAGTTAGAGATTTATTAGCTAAAAATCATCAACAAAAATTAGATATTAGAGAAGATCCTGAAACTGGTTTTTATGTTGAAGATTTATCGACTTGGGTTGTTAAATCTCCTTCGGATATGGTTGAATTAATGTTAAGAGGAAGAGAATTAAAAGTTATTAAAGGACATAATATGAATGAAAGATCATCACGTTCTCATTGTATATTTACTATTATAGTAGAAAATTCAACAAAAGATGAAAAAGGTGGTGATCATATAAAAAAAGGGAAATTAAATTTAGTAGATTTAGCAGGTTCAGAAAGAACAAACAAAATAAAAGAACAAAATGGTGCAGAAGGACTTCAAAAAGAAACAATTCATATAAATTTATCATTAACAGCATTAGGAAAAGTAATAGTAGCATTAGTATCAAATAAAAAACAACATATACCATATAGAGATTCAAAATTAACAAAATTATTAATGGATTCATTAGGAGGAAATTCAAAAACAGTTATGATAGCAAATATAGGACCAGCTGATTTTAATTATGAAGAAACTGTAACAACTTTAAGATATGCTGATAGAGCAAAAAATATTAAAAATGCACCTAAAATTAATGAAGATCCTAAAGATGCTATGATTAGAAAATATCAAGAAGAATTAAATAAATTAAAAGCTGCTTTAGCTGCTGCTGGAGGAGGAGTTGATATTAATTTTTCTGATTTATCTTCTGATACTAATATTACTGCTGATTCTAGAAAAAAAATTATTGAATTAGAAGAAAAATTTAAAAATGAAAGAGGTGTTATTTTAAATACTTATGAAAAAGAAAAAGAAAAAATCGAAAATAGTAAAAAATTATTAGAATCTGAAAAATATAAATTATTAGAAGATTTAAAAGCTAAACAAGAAGAACAAGAAAAAAGAAATATTCAAAAAGAAAAATTAGTTGCTAAATATAAACAATTAGAAGAAAAATTTATTTTAGGAGAAGAAAATGAAAAAAAAGCAAAAGAAAATGAAAAAATGATTCAAAAAGTAAAAGCTGAATTAGAAGAAAAAGAAAAAAAAACTTTAGAATTACAAAAAAAATTAAAGGAAGATGAAGAAAAAGCAATGACATTACAGAAAAAATATCAAAATCAAGATCAAGAAATAGAAAAAAAAACAGAAGCATATGGAAAATTAAAAAATATATTTGAAAATTTAAAAAATGATATAGAAGATTTAAAAAGAGAATTTGAAATATCAAGTAATCAATTTTATGAAGAAAAAAAACAAATGGAAAAAAGTTTAAGTTATAATGAACAAATAATAAGTTCAATTATACCAAAGAAATATTATAATATGATAGATGAAATAATAAATTATGATGAAGTAAAAGATGAATGGTTTTTAAATGGAATTGAAGAAGGATCTGATAAAGTTAATGAAAAAAAAAATTATTTAGCTCTTGGTTATGATGATGATGAAAATGATTATTATGATCAAGGTGAAGAACAAGTTCAATTGAAGGAATTAATTGAAATGGGAAATCAACCTAAAAGTGTTTATTTAACTTATGATAATATTGTTAAAAATAAAAGGAAGAAAAAATAAATATAATTTGAAAGGAATTTTTTATTTTTATTATTTTGTTTTTTTAAATATAATTCAAAATTGAAAAATATTAATTTTTTATTTATTTTTTTAATCTTTTAAAACATTAAATAATTCATTCATTTTTTAATTATAATTAAATAATAAAAGTTCAATTTTAAATTAAATAAACAAATTGTTTTATTTATCACTAAATGAATTTTCTCTTCTATGAGAATCTCCACCTGATTCTGAAACCGAATCTAATTTAACAGTAGAATAAACACTTTTCTTTTCTTCTACTTCTGGTTTAACTTCTTTCATTTCAACACTTGAATCTTTATTAATAAATAATTCTCTTTCTTTATTTTTTCTAATACAAGTAAAAATTAAAGTTAAAAAAGAAAAAAATAAACCAACAAATAAACTATACATTAATAATCTTAATGCATAAGTTTTATCAATTGTTTTATATTTTTCATAAATAAAACCATAAAAAAAAGTAGATGGAACTTCACCTAAAATTTCAACAAATAAATTAAATAAAGTTAAAGACATTGCTTTAAGAGAAATTCTAGCATAACCTAAACAAATACCTTGTAAAATGGGTAAACAAGAAAAACAAGACATAAAATAAATAATAGAAAAATAAATAAAATGTGAAGGTTCATTTATATAAGATAAATAATTCCCAGAAAGAGTAGCAATAATATATACAACAAACATAAAAAAAGGAGTTAATTTTTGATTATAATTACCTACACATATTGTAATTATAATATTTGTTATTAAACCACCAAAAGGACCTGAAATAGAAATTAAAAAATTATAAATTAATCTTTTTTTTTCATCATTTTCTTTTAAAACATTTGGAATATAATCTATAATCCAAAAGTTTAAAGCACTTTCTGTAACTACTAAAATAGTAGCTGAAATTATTGAAGTAAAATATATTTTATTAAATAAACTTTTACATAATTTATTACAAAAAGTATCGTCAAATGTTGATTCATTTGAATATCTTATTTTAAATAATGATACTATACTTCCATTTCTATGTTGACTATTATCTTCTGGATCTTGGAAATTAAATTGTTCATTTTCATTGACTTCTTTTACTATTAATATATCCTTAGAAAAATATACATTTGGAGTACATGATAAATTTATTGAGAAAAATAATAATAATATTGATTCATACATAAATTGCTGTTTAAATGTATTTTCTTTCATTTTATAATTAAGAATAAAACCTAAAACTGTTCCTAAAGATTTTCCAAATTGAACTAAAGTTAAATATATTGTTTTATATTTATTTATTGAAAATTGATCAATCCAAATTGGAACATATGTATTAATTGTCATTATACAAAAACTAGTAAAAAAGAAAGAAGGCATTAAAATATATTTATTAGTAGTAAATTTAAATAAAAGAAGTAACATACTTGCAGAAAATAAAGCAGAACTTATCATTCTTCTTCTATTTTGTTGATTAATTGAACATAATAATATTATTGTACTTAATACTTTTCCTAAATTATATAATGTTCCAAAAAAACCATATGTTGTTTCATCTAATTTTAATTCTTTTTTTATTTCTTTTGATGATGCTCTAAAAATACTCATTGTTAAATGTGAAGAAACTATAGATAGAAATAATATTAAAAATATATATTTTCTGACTGAATGCTTTAGAATAAATCTTTCTGGTAAATTTTTTTTTATTAAACTTAATTTTACATTTTGTTCCATTTTTTTTTCGTTAATTCCCCAAAAAAATATAATTTACATCCGAAAATAAGAAAGTGAAATAATTAAAAAATTGTAAAATTTTTTTTATTATGAAATAAATATATTGTTTAAATAAAATTTTATATGATATCAAATTGTTATGTAAGAAATTAAAGCCTAATTTAAAGGGTTAAAAATATAAAAAATAAAAATAAAAAAAGATTAAAATACAGAAAAAAAATTAAAATTAAATTTAAAAAATGAATAATTCCAATTTTTATGGAGTTTTAGTAGAAAAATATGGAAAACGTCATATAACAACAAAAGAAAGAGTAATGATATTTGATGATAAAGAATTATCATATTATCCTCTTCCTGATGATAAACCAACAAAAAATTTTTTAAGAGAAACAAGAAGAAAAATAAAATCAGGAGAAAAAAGATTTGAATCAATAAATGATTTTGATTTATCAAAATATAAAAAAGCAATAACAGATATGCAAATAAAACCAGAAAAAATTCCTTTAGAAAAAGCAAAATTAATGGATGATACTACTGAAAATAATCATTATACTGTAAGATATAGTAATATTGAAGGTGATAATGAAATTGAATGGGAATTTTATATGAATGATAATGAATATGAAATTTTTAATAAAATTCAAAATGGAATTGTTGAATTAAAAAATAAAACAAATAAAAAAAATTCCAATCAAAAAAAAATTGAAGAAAATCAAACTAATAAAGCAAATACACAAGGAAATCAATTTACAAATTATAAATTTGTTCAAAATTTAGAAGTAATATATCAAAGTTTATGGACAGAATATATAAAAGAATATACTAGTTCTTCAAAAAAAGCCTCAAAATTAATAGAATTAGAATTATCAATTCAATTAATAGTTAATGAATATACAAAATATTGTGAAAGATTAGCAAAAATAATATTAAGTTATTTAAAAAAAGAATCATTTAAAGGAAGAAATAAAATAAAAATAGTTCCAATAATTTTTGAATCATTATTAGAAAGTGAAACAAAAGATCATTATTTAATATTTTATTTTTTTGGAATAACAATAACAATGACATGGGGAATAATAACATATAGTTCTCACAGAGATTCAAATTCAGAAAATATATTAAATAATACCCAAAATACAAATAATATAAGAAATAGTAAAAATTATAATGAAGAAAATTCTGATTTAAAAATAATTGAAGGTACATGGTCAAATTTAAAAGCAAATTTCTTAAATGCTGAAGCAGAACAAAATAATTCTTTTTTAAATTCATATAATATTAAAGGACAATCTAATAGAGTTCCTTTAACTTGTATTATAGATTATTGTGGTTTTAGATTTTTATGTGAATATGATTTTTGTGGAGTTCCAAAAAATTTAGATTCAATGAAAGTTGAAACTAAAAGAGAAATAAAAGAAATTCATGGTGATTTATTTAGTAAATGTTGGGATTTATTTAATGAATTATTTTCTTGTAATGATAATAAAAAAGATTTAAATCAAAAAGAAGATAATGAAATTAATAAAAGTATTGTTGATGGAGAAAAAAAACAAAATCAAGAAAAAAAACCTTATGAAAAATTATTTGATGTTGTTAATGATTATTTTAATAAAATTGATAATGATAAAGATAATCCTTCAAGTGGTTCTCAAAGTAAAAATATTTTTTTCTATGAACAAAAAGAAAAATATGCTTCAAATAATAATAAACTAAGAGGTCAAAATATTATTACTCAAAGTCAACAAATTGATTATATTGATATTAAATATAATGATTTTAAAAATAATTTAACTGAATATTCAGAACAGAATTATCAAGTTAATGAAATTTTATTTCATAAAAATATTTTTTTTAGACATGAATTATTAACTCTTATTCAAGGAAAAGATACTACTTTTAATGAAAATACTTTTCATAATAGAAGAGATTCTGATAATAAAAAAAATAATATTGATAATAATAAATCAAATGATTTACAAAGTCAAATGAAAGTTGAAAGATTATATAAAGAAAAGTTAAATATATTTGTAAATTCTTTAGATTCTTTATATTTTAAAATATATGATTCTGAATCTTTTGATAATTTACTTCATTCAAATGGAATTAATATAGCTTCTTTAGGTTATATTGCAGATAAAGCGAAAACTCCTTTTGTTAAAGAATTTTGTTTAAATGAAATGTTAGCTAGAACATGTAAAAAAATAATTTTCCATATTCTTGCTGAAGATAGAATGTATTCATATTTATCTTATATGGAAACTTTATCAACTATAAATTATCCTTCTTTTCCTTCTCAATATTTACCTTATAAATATCAAAAATTATATAATTTATATGAAGTTAAATCTGAAAGTAAAGTTGAAAATAAAACTGAATGGAGTTATTTTAAATATTTAAAAGAAATTTATACAAATATTGGTTCAGCTTCTTCAGATTTATATAAATTTTATTTTAATTTATGGGATCCAAGACAAAATTCTTCACAGAAAAATAATGATGAAAATGTTAGAAATGATATATTAAATATAAATAATGAAGATAAAAAAAATAAATTAAATGAAAATGATATTCATGGACAAAATAAAAAACAAAATAATATAATTTCAGATGATCATATTCCACAAGCAAAACAGAAAATAACTTTATTTTTAAATGTATTATTTAATCATACAAAAGATAGAATAAGAGTAAAAGGAAAATTAAGAAATCATAAACAATTATGGGATTTTATAACAGAAGAAGTTAAAAATTATTATAAAGTTGAAAGGAAAGAATTATTATTATTTTGTAAATTAAAATGTATGTCAATTCCTCCATTTTTAAAAGCTTTTGAATATCATTCTGGAATTAATTTATTTTGGGGAAATGTTAAAGAGGATATTGAAGAAAATTATTCAAATAAAAATGATTATAGTGCTAAAAATTTTTATCCTCCTAATTCAAATTTAAATTATACTAATAGACATTTAATGAATATTGTTTGGAAACCAGAATATATTATTGAAATTTCATCAAAGAAAAAAACTTTTTCTTTTTCTCATTTTCTTTCAAATGAAAATATAAGTGATGAATATATTTGTAATTATTCTCAATTTATTATTAATAGAAATTTATCTTTTATCGATAATTTTGATCAATATATGTTATTAAGATATTATTATGAAAAAATAACAAAAAAAAATTCATTTAGTGTTTGGTATGTTGTTTTTTTTCATGAATTAAAAAGAGATGAATTATTAAAAGAGAAAGAATTAAATTTAACTCAACAAGAAAAGAATTCAAAGAATGATTCAGATGAGCAAAAAGATGATAAAGTAAATCAAGCAACAGTATTAAGTAAAAAAAATGAATGTTTAGATTTATATAAATATATATATAATGAAATAATAACTTTAAGTGTTAATAATCCAAATACTGAAATGGATTTAACAGGAATGATTTATCAAAATACAGAAAATTTAATGATAATAAAAAATGAAAATAGCATAAGTGCAATTTTACCTTGTCCATATCAAAAAAAAAACTTTATGAGATTAGCATATATAATGATAAATATATCAAAAGAAATTCAAGAAATTTCAGAAAAATTATTTGGAAATAATAATGATCTAAATAGTAGTCATAATTTATCTTTACATGGAAGTAATAATAATTATTTTACTCCAAAATCAAGTAATACATTTAATTTTGATCAAAAAATTTCAACTACATTAGAATTAAAAAAGCAACCTTATTATTATGAAATACAAGCAATTGAATTAATATCAAATTTTTATATTTTAAATCATCCATATTTAAGTGATATTAAACAATTAATTGGTAAAGAATTATTAAAAAAATGGAAACTCTCAAATACAAATAATCAAGAATTAGAAAATTTAATTGAAAAATATTTTAAAGATTCAATTGAAAATGGATTAAAATGTTTATCAGGAACAAATATATATCTTGCAAATTTAGCTTTAGATTCTGGAACTTTTTATGCTATTAGAGATGATTATATTAATGCAGTTAAAATTTTTAAGTGGGCTTATTTACCTTTTAGGCAAAATAATCAAGATTTTCCAAAAGATTATTATATGTTTCTTAAAAGATTTATAAAATATAATATTAAATTAGGAGATTATAAAACAGCTTTAATATTAGGTGATGAATTAATACAAGAACATTCTACTTTTAGAACTGAAAAAGATAGTAAAATAACTGATTATATTCATAAAAATTTACATTTGGAAAGAATAATATATAATTTAGCATTAGTTGCTTTAAAAAGTAAAGAATATGAAAAAGGATTAAAACATTGTCAAAATATATTTTTAGATAAAGGGAATTTTTCTCAAATGAATTCTTTAAATAATGACCCAAATAATCCTTTTTTTAAAAAGAAAAAAACAGAATATATTTCTTGGATGAGAGGAAAAGAATATGATTATCCTTGTCGTGGATTGGAAAATGATAAAGATTACGATAAAAAAGTAGAAGATACAGAATATCATTTAAAATTAAAATTATATTTAAAAATGATAATAAGAAGTTTAAATGATGATAATAGAAATGCTTATTTATTTGCATTATTAAGAATATTTGATTCAAATGAAGAAAAAAAAGAAATTAAAAGAATTGGAAATCCAGATTTAAAAAGAGTACAATCACAATTAGAAGGAAAAGGAGATCTTGGAGATTATTTTAGAGGAAAAGTTTTATTAAGTTTAAAAAATAAAAATAGAGATGATGATATTCAAATTGATAAAATGCAAAATAAAGAAAAAGAACAAAATTCTGATTATGAAACTTTTAGGATATTATATTGTTATTTTAAAAATGATAATGTTTTCTATTCTTTTATTGATAAAAAAGATCCTAAATATATGGAACATGAAGATGATATTGATTTTGCTGATAGAGATAATATGGAAGAAGAAAGAGAATATATGGAAGAAGAATATGAAGAAAGTGAAAAAGAATAAAAAAATATATATTTTATAATTACTGCTTATAATATCTTTTTTAATTAAAATAAATTTTTCTTTATAAATAATAATTTTTAATATACCAATTTTAAAAAGTTTTAGTACACTTTTTTATTTCCAATAGTTTTTATCAATATCCATTTTATTGTATATAAAAACTATTCTTTATTTTATATTAATTTATTATTATTTAATGAATCATAGAAAACACTATCAAAGTTCTGAAACATTAAGAAGTTATAGTTCAGTTGATACAAACAATACAAATTCACCTTTAGATTCTTCATTTGTAAATATAACTGAAAATTCAAAACCTCAAAATACAAAAGTTTCTTTCAATCCTAAAGTAGAAATTATTAAAGTTAAAAGTTTTAAAAAATGGAATTTAAGAAATAGTATTCTTACAAGTGAAATATATAATAACCTTATTCAAGAGAAAAAAAGGAGAATTCAGGAAAATATTGAAAAAGAGGAAGAAGCTAGAAGACAAGAAAATTGTGCTGGATGTTCTATTTTTTAAATACATCATTAAGAGTGATATTATGATTTGTAACTGATGGTAATTTTTAATTAATTTATTTAAATATATTCAATTGTTTATTTGATTTTATCAAAGAGCAAAATAATGTATATATATATTTATAAATTTGAAAAAAATTGCTTTTGTTATTTTTTTAAATTCTATTATATAAATATTAAAGATTGAAAAAATTTTAATTGTTTATGAAAAGTTCAATTAAAAAAATTAAAATGCTAATATTAAAAGATATAGCTTTTATAATTAAATATTTGAAAAATAATTTCTTTTTAAGTTCTTATTTAGATAAAAATATATATATATATATAATAATTTTAAGTGTGCAAAAATATAATAATATAAATTGTATAATTTATTTACTCATCAAAATTTTATTATTGTTTAATTAATTATTAAATTAAAAAATATTTTTTATATTTATCATAAATGCAGCAAATACCGCAAAATATAAAATATCAAAGAAATCAGTCATCAAACCAACAAAATCCTTTATTAAGAGATGAAGAAAGAAAAAAATTAATGGAACAAGAAATTAAAAAATTTGATTCTAAATTAATGAGTTATTTTGGTAATGAATTTTATGAAAGAAAATTAGAAATAACACCAAAAAGAAATCCATTGGAAAATTTTTTTGTAAGTGAAGATTATGAAAAATTAATTCCAAATACAAAAATATACAAATATCTTCAAAATTTAGAAAAAGAAATAGATGAAAAAATATATAAATCTCGTTTAGAAATTCAAGAACAAATAATAAAGCCAAAAAATAAAGTAAAAGCATTAATAAGAACTCAAATAACAGCATCCATAGAAAATAAGGAAGGAATAGATTATTTTGTAATGAAAATACAAGGAAGAGTTATTGATAATTTTCCAGAAACTGTAAATACAAAAATTCGTTATTATAAAAAATTTACTAATTATTTTTCAAAAATAAAAATCATTTTTGAAAATAATGTTTATCAAGATATTGAATGGCTCAATAACAACTATAATAAAATGTATAATTATTTAGATAATAATCAAGAACCAAATTCTAATAAAAATCAAGATGGTTTTATAATACAAAGACCATTAATTGACAATTTAGAAAATTTAAGAGTTCAAATTCAATTTTATTTAAATTATCCAAATCCTGAATTTTCATTATCAAATCAATTAAGTTTTATTTTAGGAATAAATCAAGGAACAAGACCAAATATATTATATCATATGTGGCAATATATTAAATTAAATTCACTTCAAGATAATGAAAATCCAAGTCTAATAATTAATGATCATTATCTTCATCAAATTTTTGGTGGTGAAAAAATTCCGATCACTCATTTAATTGGAAAAATTAGTGAACATTTGAAAATTCCTAATCCAATTACCATTGATTTTAATATTAAAAATTTATCTGAAAATAGTAAAGACAATGAAATATTAAGAGATATAATTATTAATATTGAAGATCCTTATTTTAATAGTATATTATCTTTTTTAACTAATTCTGAAGAAGAAAGTTTATTATTTCCTAAACATTTATTTCCTAATTCAAATAATCAAAATCGAGTTGATAGATATTTTAATCAAATTAATGAAATTGATAAAAATATGAATACTATGATTAATATTTTAAATAAGCATAAATATAGATATGATTATTATGAAGCTTATGCAAAAGATCCAATTAAATTTATTAATAATTTTATTATTCAACAAAATGAATTAATTAAAATTGTTGATGAAAATTCTTTAGTTGAAAGTAGAAATGATTATACTTCTTCTCAATATTGTAAAGATTATGAAGAAGTTATTAGAGAATATGTTGATAAATATTTAAGTAATATTAGCAAAGGTTATAATCAACAAAATCAAATGTCAAATCAAAATTAATAAATAAAATTTTTTATATTATTTTTTTAAATTATTTTTTATTTTATAATATTTTTGAAGAATGGATGAAAAATTAACCAATGAAAAAGAAGAATTTTTAGAAAAAATTAATATTGGTTCTGAACTGAAAAAAAATGAAAAAGAAGAATTGGATTTAAATAATGATGATAATGATGAAAATGATAATTTAGATGATTATGATTTAAAAAAAGTTCCCGTCATGATTTTTTATATCAAAATAATATATTGGATAATCTTAATTTTTTCCTTTTTATTAGGAATTTATTTTTTTGGTAAAAGTAGTAATCCAAAATTAAGAGAAGAAGAAAAAAAATTTAGAACAATTTCAGAATTATGGAATTCAACAAAATATCAAGATTTACAAGATTGGAAATTATATTTAAAAAATAAGAAAAATGAATCAATAAAATTAGATAAAAGTTACATAAAGTTTAATTACCTTTCCCTTCCTCAAAATTTCTATTATAAACCTTTTGAATTTATGAAAAATAATACAGTTTCATTATTAAAATCAATAAATTTAGATAAATCCCTTTATGAAAGTTCATATGGAGGATATAATTTAACAACAAAATTATTTTTAATAATAGATAACACTTTTTCAGTAAAAACAATAAAATTAGATAAAATAAATTTTTTTGTAAAGAAAATAATCCCAATATTAGATAATGAACAATGCAAAAATAAAAAAGGTTCATGGTCATATGATGATGAAGTATGTTATCAATATTATATATTAAAAACATTATGTTTAATAATAGACCAAAATACTAGAGAATTATATTATGATTATAAACATTTTAAATGTAATGGATTTGATGATTGGTATGAAAGTTATACTATATTTCCTTGGAATATTCCTGGTTTTGAACCAAGTTTTTATGATATTGAAGAAAGTGGAAAAAAAATTTCTATTTTTGTAAGTACAAATGATGATCCTTTTGTTTATGCAAATTATAATAATTATAAAAGTGATAAAATGTATAATGCTTATTTAAGAAGAGGAATGTGGTGTATTGGTTTATCTATTTTTTTAATTATTATTCCTTTACTTATGTTAATTAGAGATTATTCTGAAAGTCATAAACCAATGACTCCTCAAAGAAGTAAAATTGCTGTTACTAGTTTTAAAACTAATCCTTTCCATTTGTAAAAATTATTTAATAAGAATTATTTATTAATGTTATTTTATTTCAGAAATTTTGAGGCTTTTTTATTTTTGATAATGAAATATAATATTTAATTTTATAATTTTAATTTGAGTTTTATTTTTGTTGAATAATTTATGAACTATTAAATTAATAAAAAACAATCCAAAAATAATTTTATTTGAAAAAAATGATTATTAACCCTTTTAAATTATATAATAAAATAAAACCCAAAAAAAATAAAAAATAATTGAAAAAATGTCAAAAACCGAAACTGAAAATAAAAATCCAAATGAAATGCCAAATCAATTAAAAGAAGATGAAAAAGAGGAAATTTTTGCAGAAAATTACACAGAATCAAAAGGTATAGAAAGTAAAAAATTTGAAGAAGAAATAGATGAATCAACATATTCAAATATAGAATTTAATAAACATGTTCTTTTTTTTTCAAGTCTTCCAAATAAAGTTGCATTTGATGAAGTAAAAATAAAAAATACAGGAAAAACATGTGTATATTTTAAATGGCAAAAAAATACAAAACCATTTGAATTACAAGATAAAAAAAGTGATGGAATAGATAGATTTTTTTGCCATTATTCAGATAGTAAAATTTTTCCTGATGAAGAAAAAGATTTTACTTTTAGTTTTTTTTCTGAAAAAAATGGATTATTTTGTGAAGATTGGATTCTTGCAACAACTCCTCCAATTAAAAATTGTGATTTAAATTTAAAATTATGTGGTAAAGTTCATTTATATATTGATAAATATTCTGAAGGAATAAAAATTTTAGAAACTAAAATTGAAAAACAAAGTGTTATTACTTCAATTAATGAATTTGTTTTAGATACTATTGAAACTGTTAAACCTGAAGCTCCTCCTTTACCTGATATGAAAGATGAAAAAAATTTTAAATTTTATTTTGAACATTATAATAAAGAATATAATATTGTTTTTTCAAAAAGAGCTATGAAAGATTTTAGTGATTTATATGATAGAATTTTAAAAGAAACTTTAGGAGATGAATATGAAAATACTGATGAAAAAACTAAATTTTGGAATAGTTCTCTTGATGAATTAAAAGAAAAAATAAATAAAATTGAAAATGAAGAAAATAAATTAAATTATACAAATTTATTTAATTGTATATTACATAATTCACGTAAAATAAATCCAGAAGATAGTAAAGTATATGATTTTGTAAAAAATATATTTTTAGAAGAATTAGAAAATTTCAATGAAACATCAAATGAAATAAGAGAAGAAATGCAAATGCCTCCTTATACTTTTGATTTATTAACAAGACAAGAATTAAATGAAGCTGATTTACAAAAATATGAAGCTGAACTTAAGAAAAAAAATGATGCTTATGCGAAAAAAGCTAAAAAAAAAGCAAAAAATGCAGAAGAAGAACAAAATGAAATTAATGAATATCATCAAAAATTAAGTGATAAAGTTAGAGATAATATATTAGAAAAAATAAATGGTATTTCTATTGCAAATAATGAAAATTCTTTAAAAGAAAGTGTTTTAACAAGTAATACTTTTAATGAAGATTATATTGATAGATTATTAAGAGTAAAAACATTAAAAAATATAAAAAATGAAGGAGGAATAGATAATAAATATGTAGTTTGTAGAATTGATATAGAAAATTATCAAAGAAATTATTCTGATCAACTTGATGAAGATGGTAATGTAATAGGAAAAAAATTTAAAAATGTTGATTTTTTAGATACAAAAGATACTATGTTAGAATCATTAAATTATTTATTAAATAATGGAGCAAAAGCTGTTTTATTATTAGTTGATTTTGGACCAAAAATTGGAAATGAAATGCAAGAATTTACTACAAGTGATTTAGTAAATTATATTGAAATTGCTACTGAACATCCTACTTATTTCTGTAAAAATTTAGAAGAATTAGCTGATTATAATAATAAAATTGAAGAAGAAGAATTAAAAGATAATTGTACTATTATTATGGAAAATATTAATTTCTTCCAAGAAGAATGTGGTTTCGAAAAATATCAAGAAGATATTATTAATCCTAATGGTGAACAAGAAAATTTATGTTTATATCATAAAAATAAATTCTTAGATGAATTAACTGGAAAAACTACTATTTATATAAATGATTCAATATATTCTTTTGATAAATTAACTCCTACAATTATTGATGTTAAAGTTCCTTTAAGAGTACTTGGATTAAAAATAGAAGAACAATTAAGAAAAATAATAGATTTCTTCTCAATTGAAAATAAAGAATATTTGTTAATTATGGGAGATAATGATAATTTTAGAATAAATGGAAGATCATTTTCAAGTAAAAGTGAAGAAAAAGAAGAAGGAGAAGGTGACAATACAAATAAAAATACAAATAATAATGATGATATGGTAGGAGAAACTTATAAATTAGATGATTCAGATAATGAAACTTTAATAACTAATTTATTAATATTAAATTCTGTAATGGAAAGGTTTAAAAAAGTTTTTATTTTTGGTAAATTAGCTGTTCATTTTATTCAATTTATTCGTAATGATTATTCTATATTTGATGAAAAATATCATGCACATGATAACTTATTAAAATTAATGAAATATATTTTAGTAAGAGCTCATTTATTAAATATTGAAATAATATTACCAGAAGATTTCAAAATTTTAGATAAAGAAGAATATCAAAGACATTTAGAACCAATGTATGATGCAGATGGAGATCCTTTAGATTATACAAAAGAAATAAAACAATTAATAAAAAGAGAAAGAGTCCAAAGAAAATTAGAAAAAACATATACAGATGAAGATGAATTAAATGAAAATGCAGATTATTTAAGAATAAAATTAGAAGATGAACAAATAGAACAATTAGTATATTATAAAGAAAAAACAGTATTTTTAGATAGATTACCATATGCTTTTGATTATATTAGAGAATTTGATGAAGCTCAAGGAATAACAAATCCAAAAAAAATATTTAAAACTCCTATGGAAATATATACTTTCAAAGAAAATTTATATGATAAAGAAATTGTTTATCCAGAAGAAGTTCAAACTGCATGTGAATTTTATAAGAAAAAAGAAGAAGAAAGACTAGAAAAAATAAGATTAGAAGAAGAAGAAAGAAAAAAGAAAGAAGAAGAAGAAAAAGAAGAAGAAAAAAAAGAAGAAGAAAAAAAAGAAGAAGAAAAAAAAGAGGAAGAGAAAAAAGAAGAAGAAAAGAAAGAAGAAGAAGAAAAAGATGAAGGTGAAGAAGGAGAAAAAAAAGAAGGAGAAGAAGAAGAAAAAAAAGAAGAAGAAGAAAAGCCAAAAAAAATTTATGATCCTCGTTTATATGATAAAGAAAAATATGAATTAGTAGATTTTGGAGAAAAATCATATCAAAAATTAGTAGATACAATTTCACAAATGAATGGAGTAATGTGGTTAGGAACGTTAAGTCCTTCAAAAGTAGAAAATTTATTTGAAAATTATATTAAAATATTAGAAGCAATAAATACAAGAAAAAAAATATTAAAAGAAAAATTTGATATTGAGCAAGCAACACAAGAAAAAAAATTAAATGAAACTGAATTAAAAGCAAGAAAACAATTATTAAATATATTTTTAAAAGGAAAAAATGTATATGAAAATATTAAAGATAATTTTAGATATGTT
Organism: Isotricha sp. YL-2021b; assembly: GCA_023805745.1. Classification (NCBI taxonomy): domain Eukaryota; phylum Ciliophora; class Litostomatea; order Vestibuliferida; family Isotrichidae; genus Isotricha; species Isotricha sp. YL-2021b. The sequence continues at coordinate 23,746 of JAJJKW010001553.1, forward strand.
ACTTCAGGTGCTGCACAAAATCAATTAGAAGATTTAGGAGATGAAGATGAAGGTCCTCAAGAAGATGATGAACAATTTAATCATGATATGCATGTTTTAATTGATTATTATATAAATGACGATTTTGAATTAATTAATTCTATTTTAAAAGGTAAAAATATTCCCGGTTTTTATGGTGTTAATGTTGAAAAACCTATTGTTAAAGAAGAAGAATTTGACCCTAAATGTCTTGAAGAAATTACAAATTAAATTAAAGTTTTAATTTTTTAAAACAAAGACCTTAAAAATAATTTTTTTTTTTATTTCAATAAATTGTTAAAAGAATTATATCAAAATTTTGGGATAATATTTTAATCACCATATGACAAATGCTTTTCCTTTGTTTTATTTATGACTTTTCTTTATTTTATTAATAAATTTAAAAAAGAGAATATATTATAAACTCCAATAGAAATTATTCCTGCATCATTTACAACTGAATTATGCCAATCATATTAAAATAATGAATAATAAGAAAAAAATAATTATTTTTAAAAAAAATATTAATAATCTAAAACCTCAAAAAAAAATTAAAAAAAACAAATGAATTTAAAATTTAAATCTAAAAAATTTAAAATTACCAAATCATCACCAAAAAAAATTTAAATTCTAATTTAAAAAAACCCAAAAATAAAAAAAAATTAAATTTAAATCCTCTAAAATAAAACCCAAAAAAAAAACCAAAAATTTTAAATAAAAAAAAGAAAAAAAAAAAATATGTCTCGTAGAGTTCAAAAAACAACAGTAACAACAACAACAAAAGTAGAAAAATCAGGATTATCAAATGATGAAATAGATGAAATTCGTCAAGCATTTGATTTATTTGATACAAATGGAACAGGAAAGATAGATCCAAAAGAATTAAAAGCAGCAATGCAATCATTAGGATTTGATTCAAAAAATCCAACAATATATACTTTAATAGCAGATTTAGATACTCCAGAAGCAGCAAAAAATGGAGGAGTAAATTTTGATGATTTTGTTGGAAGTATTAATAATAAATTAGGTGATAAAGAAAGTAAAGAAGGTATTCATAGAATTTTTGAATTATTCATTGATGATCCTAATGCTGATACTATTACTTTAAGTTCTCTTAAAAAAATTGCTCAGGAATTAGGAGAAAATATGTCCGCTGAAGAATTAAAAGATATGCTTGAAAGAGCTTCTGCTAATGGTACTGAATTAACTTTTGATGAATTTTATGAAATTATGACAAAGAAATCTTTCCCTTAAAAATTATTTTTGGTATTGGAGATTTTTTAGATTTTTTTTTTATTTTTAAAATTTATGAGATTTTTTTAAATTTTTGATATTTTTTTTTTTTTGTTTTTTTTTTTTGGTTTGTTTTTTTTTTTGGTTTATTCTAGATAATTTAAATGTTAAGTTTTTAATTATTTTTAATTTTTTTCAATTTTTGCAATTTATATTTATTTTTTTAAAAATATATTAATTTACAAATTAATTATATGTCTTTAAAGGAGATTAAGACGCAATTAATTGATTTGTATTTAAATGTCAAAATAAGGAAAAATGATGATGTAAAATTTAAATTAATCAATAGATAGATAATTTAGAAGAAAATCAAATAAATAAAGAAAAAGAATATTTAAATAAATTATCGATTCTAGATATAATTAATTACATAAAAGTTTCAATAGAAACTATAATTTTTATAAAAGTTGAAGAAAAATTTATGGAAAGATGTCAACAAGAAGAAGAAAAGAATAATTATTATAATAATAATGATTCAAATGATACAAATGGATTAAAATTATATGAAGATTTATTAATAAAAGCAGAAAAAGATATAAGAAGACATATTAAAGTATATTATTTACTTATATTATAGATTGAACAAATATTAAAATTGAAAATTGATGATTTAGAACAATATATTGAACAAAAGGAAAGAGAAAAAGAAAATAAAAATATTTATAAAATAACAAAACCTATACAAAATCAAAGTGTTTTAATAGAAAATAAATTAAAGGTTTTTCCTAATAAAATATCAACTATAAATGAAGAAATATCAGTTGATCACATTACAAAAGAAGAAAAAATGAAATCAAAGAAAAATAAAATTAACTTTGTTAGAAAAAGTTCAAAAAGTTATTGTGAAAATGAATTTTCAAAATTAACTTTTAAAACAAAGAAAAATTCTTTAAATGAAACATCAATCTTAACATCAAGAGAAAATAAAAATAAGAGTTTTAACATAAATAATAAAACAGAAAATAAATTAACATTTTCTGATAATTCAAAAAACAAAAATCATTTAAAAAGAAATAATTCATTATCAGGAATGAAAAAAATGAGCGCTAAAAAATTTATGGAAGGAGAAAAAAATAAATTTAAAAATTCTATAACAAATAGAATTAACTCAATTTCAAATTGTAATACTTCTATTAAAAACAAACCTATTGAAATGATAATGAATTCAATTTATTCTAAACAAAATAAAAAAGAAGAATTAAGAAAATCAGATTCTGAATCTATGAAAAAAAACCAAACTCAAAAAATTATAGTTAATCAATCTATAATTTCTTTGAAAAATTCTTCAAGTAATACAAAATTAAATTTATTAAAACCCAACTTTAATAATAATAATAATGGAAATAAACAAAATATTTTTTATATAAATGTATATACAAAAACAAAAAAAGACTAAAATCTAATTAAAATTAAAAACCAATAAATGTTAATGGAAAATTAAAATAATATTTAAAAATATAAATGAATAAAATAATATTTAAAAAAATAAAAAAAAACATTTTAAAAAGATTTTAAGATTTAAAAAATAAATTATAAACTAGATAAAAAAATGTGTGAAAATAAAATAAAACACTGAAAAACACGTTTTATTCATCAGTAGATAAAATCAACGCAACACCTGCAAGAATCCATTGAATAGGATCACTTTCTTCACTTTCCATTCTAAGATAAGCAGTGAAAATATAAGTAGGACCTCTTTGAGTAGTATAATAAACAGGGCATTCATAATAACCAAGAGTATTTTTATTCTTTAATTCAACAGCAAAAACATGCATAACAGGAATTTTAGGATCTAATTCTTTATTAACCATTTCTGTAAGGAAACCAGGTGCATCTGGATTAGAATCTTCCCATTTTGCTCCTTGTAAGAACATTCCACTTAAATATACACCACCATCAGCAGGATAATCTTTAACCATATCTTCAGTCATATTTGTTACTTCAGTCATTGTATCTAAATCATCTAAAGGTAATATTTTTGCTCTTGCTGTAAATTGTTTTACTGCAGTAATAAATGACATTGGATTACATAATAATGTTATATTTACACATTTTGGTGCTTTTAATTCTTTTGTCCATTCATCCATTTGATCATGTCTTTTTAATAAATCATCAAACCAGAATGATAATGGTTTCTTTGATGGATATCCTGCTGCATCACTCCATGATTGTGGAGTTTTATTATATTGAAGTGATTGTTGAAGAGCTTCCATAGCATCTGTTATATTAAGTTCTCCGTTTAAACCTTTTTCTAAATCTTCTAATGATTTAATACATGATGAGAATATCATATTTAATCTTTCACATTCTTGGAATGCAACTATATCATATGGTGATGGTGATTTACCTGCTTTTTGTCTTAATTGATGAATATTATATGCTGTCTTTTCTTTCAAACGTTCATCTAATTTTTTAATTGTTTCTCCTAATGAATCTCCTTTCTGTCCAGAACCACCTGAACTTCCACTTCCTCCTTGAATATCAAGAACACATTCGAAAAGATATTGACCTTGTGATGTTAAATAAGAAATTTCTGCATTTGGATGTAAATAGAAAAGAATAGGAGATTCTGGTGGTAATTTTTCATTAATATATTTTTGATATGCTTCATAATTAAATTTACTTGGATCTGGTGATTTGAAGTTTTTAGCAAGATTTGCTCCAGTAAGTAATTCTGGTCTAATAAGAGTTTTAAGATAAGCATTATTTGTTCTTCTATCCCAATTATCTGTAATATGACCACCATACATAATTTCACCATATAAATATCTTAAATCTTCATAAGGTACTTTTTCATATTTTTCTAAATAGTTATTAAGTACATCTGCACAAATTTGTAAATCACCTTCATTGAAATTGTATTTTGTAGACCAACCAATAGCACCGAATTTTCTTCTACCAATAATAAGAGAGTGGAAGAAGCAAAGTGAGAATAATATAGCTTTAAATTCATTTTTCTTTGAACATGAATTAAGTCTTTCTTCATTAAAGTTATTAAGAGCTCTTTTCATATTTGCTTTAAGATCTTGTGGAGCTTCATTAGATACTTTAATACTAGCTTGTAAAATAGGTTCTGGAATAATATCAATTGTTGGTAATGCAGGAGGTTCTGAAGAAATAAAGCATCTGAAATCAGGATGAGCTGTTTGAGATACTCTTTCTAAATCATTTTCAAATCTCTTAATCCATTTTTGCATAAGATGAAGATTTTGAAGCATAATCCATTTACCATCTTTAGCACATTCTTCAAGCATTTTATTTGCTCTATCTTCTTGACCTTGACCCATAGGAATATTTATAAATGTTCCAGCAGCAATAGATTTATTCATTTTTGAACCAAGTTCTTCTACATCTTTTGTTGGATCAATACCAGGGAAAAGAACAAAGAATATTGGAGTTAAATTATTTGTTTCTTTAAATGTTGCATCCATATCAAATGTTGTTGATTCTATATATTTATCTGTCATTTTATCTTTAATATAATTTGTTATTGCTGATGTAATACGATCTGGTCTTAATGCTTTTATTACTAATAATTTTTGGAAATCAGTTAATTTTTGCATTGATTTTGGCATTTCTGATTCTTCAGCTTTTTCATCTTTAAGCCATTTTCTCCAATAAGTACTTTCACTATTTGATGAAATAATATCTAATAATCCAGAGAAAATATCTAATTTTTCTAAACCACGAACATTAGCAATTTGATAATCTTTAAGAATTTCTTTTGTTTGAGCACTGACTTCTTCTAAATCACCTTTTTTACCTTCAATAAGGAATTGTAATTCTTCTGGAATAATTTGACCAGCTTTAAGTAAAATTCTAAATGTTAAAAGAGTAGCGAAAATTAATTTATGTGATTCAAAAAGACCTCTTCTAACATAGAAGAATGAGAATTCTGTTATAGCATTGACTAAATCTTGTACTCTTTGTAATCTTAAATTATCAGGCATATCTTCATTAATATCTTCATCTTCTTCTTCTTCTTCTTCTTTCTTTTCTTCTTCTTTTTTCTCTTCTATTGGATTTCCATCAGCATCAACATTTTCTTTTTGTTCTTCTCCTTCTGCTTTTTCAACTCCTTCTTCTCCTTCTTTCTTCTCTTCACCACCTTCTGCTTTTTCAATTCCTTCTTCACCTTCTTTCTTCTCTTCACCACCTTCTTCTTTCTTTTCTTCATCTTTCTTCTCTTCATCTTTCTTCTCTTCATCTTTCTTCTCTTCTTCTTTCTTTTCTTCTTCTTCTTCATTTTTCTTCTTTTCTTTTTCAGGATGTAATTTAGCATTCCATTTAGCAGCAACATCTTTAATAGCTCTTCTAATAACAAAAATAAATGATTCTAAAGAGAATTTATAGAATGTATGTAATTTATATAATTCTGTAAATAAGAAAAATACAAGAGATCCTCTTGCTGCAGCTGGACTATATGCATTTGATGATTCATTAATTTCCTTTTCTGCTTCACGAGATTGTTTCATAGCAACTGATACTTGTTCTGATACTTTCTTTGAATTTTCTAATCTTTCAACCATAGGTTCATTTTCTAATAAATCACCTTCTTGATTTAAATCAGAAAGAATTTGTTCTTCAAGTTCCATTAAAGTAATCTTATATTGATTTTGATCTTGAATAACTTTTTCTTTTCTTTGAGCAAGTTTTGGTCTTTCCATCTTAACTATAATTGCTAATAATTGGTCTGCTAAACCATCTTCAGTTACTGAGAAGTTAATTAAACAAGCTTCTGCTTGAATTTCAGGAGGATAATGTGGATTAGATAATTTTGTATGCATTATAAATCTAAAGTTAGGATGAATTTCATGAGTTTCATTTCCTAATTTATAGAATTTCTTCTTATATACATTTCTACCAATAATTGGACCTAAAGTAGCATCAATCATCTCATCTAAATTTTCAAGAACAGCAGTTTTACCATCTTCAATACATTCTCCAATAATATTAATTAATTTCTTATTATTCATTCTTAAAAGAGTTAATCCATTATCTTTTTCTTTTTCTTTAATCCATTTAATACCTTGTAATTGAGGATCAATCATAAGAGACCATCTTTCTGAATTAGTAAGAATTGTAGCATTTTCTATTGAAACTGGATCAGCTGGTAATTTTTGATTATTCCATTTTGCTTTTTCTGCATCATTAGTTAAAATTTTAAGTGGATCAACAGCGTTTTCTGATTTAGGAATATTATTTGTTTCTATAAATTGGAAGAAAGATTCTTTTATCTTTTCTCTATATTTCTTAGGGAATGGACCACAATATGAAACAAATGCAGACGCTATTAAAATATCTCCTATAATAAGTGCAAGTTGTTCATCATATTCTTTAATATTAATTGTCCATCTTTCACTTGAACTTCCTAAAGCATTTGTAAATCTTTTTGCTAAAGATAATTTATTTTTACATTTTGTTTCTTCTGCAACAGCATCATTTAATTCTTTTTCTGCTTTTTCTTTTTCTGCCATAACAATTGCTAATTCTTCATTTAATTTAGCTACTTGTTCTTGTACTACTCTAAGTTTTTCTTCGGCTTCTCTTAATTCAATTGTTTTTTCATCCACATTCTTTTGCATAGGTTCTACAGTTTTAGCTGCATTGAAGAATTGATTCATATAATATAACCATTTAAATAAGATATCTACTCCTTTTGCTGCTTTAAGAGATTCTTCTGCATTTTTATCAAAATCTTCTTCAACGAAATATTGAGGGAATTTATTTTTTAAGTTATCAAAGTTTTTAACATTATATTTGAATTGTTTAATAACTTCTAAGAAATATTGAAGGGCATCAATTAATTTTTTAGTATCAAGTAATAAAGCTAAAATATCATTTTTATCATTTTTCTTAGGGAAAGCTTTATTATCAACTTCAATAGGAATATAATCATTAATCTGACCTGCAACCATTAAACGAATAGCAGTAAGAATATTCATAATTTTCTGTGGTGGGGCTGGTTTAATTTGTCTGACTTTATCTAAATCTTCTTTTTTAATTGATTTGGCTAATGTCATACAATTATCCATGATTGGTTTAAATTTATTAAGTTCTGCTTGACATTTTGCACTTTCTTCTTCAATTTTAGCTTTCATTTCAGATACTCTTGCTTCTTCTTCTGTTGCTTTTGCTTGTTCACCTCCTACTATTGTTGCTTTTTCTTGAGCTACTTTATTCTTTGCTTCGGCTTCTACTTTAATTTTACTAATTTCTACTGTTTTTACTTCTAATTCTGCTTCAAGAACTGAAATTGATTCTTTAGCAATTTTTAATTTATTAAGACCTGATTCTAATTTACCTTTATTTTCAATAATAGCATTAACTTTCTTATGATACATAGAACCGAATAATTTAAGTAATTCTAAGAAAGATTTTGGTGTAATGTAAGTATATCTTCTATCAGCTTCAAGCATTTCTTGTGCTTTTCCTCCTACAATATTAAATGAAGTAGGCATGAATTTAACAACACTTTCGAACCATTCAACTTCTCCAACATCTTCTAAATCTTTCTTAAGTTGTTCTCTTGCCACTGAAGTAAGAGCCTCTTCTGGCCATGGTTGGAACCAATCGATAACAGTACTGTTGATAATTGAAGGGAATTTTCTTGCTTTGTTTCTTAAATTTTCACCGGGAGAGAAACATAATGTTACATGTAAATTCTTTTTAACTCTTCCAATAAAGAAGTTCCATACATCTTGTGGTGTGTCTTTTCTTGTTGCGGCTTTACATGCTGCTTTAACTTTACCGTAAATTACTTCTTTGTCGTCTGGTGAGAATAAGTCTTGAATATCTCCTGAAGATAAAAGATCGTTTATAAGAACCATGAATTTTTCGTCAATAATTTGATTTTCTGTTAAAATGAAAAGTAAACCTGCATCATCTGATAAACCTGTTTTATTAAACATTTTTTGTAAATCTTCTTTAAATGAGTTAAGTCTATAATCAGATGATATGACAATACCATAAACATCATATTGACAAATAAAAGCAGATAATTTAGAAAGTGATTGTTTACCAGATCCTCCGACACCAACTAAATTAGCATGACCTGAAGGTTGAGAAATAATACGAGTAATTCTACAAACATGTTTAACTGCATCATCGAAAAGAACAAGATCCATTCTCGTAAATTGATCATTATATTCACTTAAAGCTTGATTAGCTTTATCTTTTACATCAGATAATTTATTTGCCATTTCATATACATTATCTAAGTAACCATTTACAAAACGACAGAAAATAATTGGTTCTGATTTTTCAGTAAGATATTTACCTAAATTATATTTTCCTGCAAATGCTACTTTAAGTACTTCACCTGATAATTCTCCTCTGAATATATTTAAATCTTTTACTGAGACTAAACGATCACCATAAACTCTTTCTGCTTCATGAACGAATAATTTAGCAACTTTTTCAGGATCTTTGAATTTTTCAACTGTAGACATAAGTACACCTTGGAATACACCAGTAATATGTCTGATATTAAATTCATAATGGAAGTTAACAGCAGATTTTTTGAATTTAGCAAAGACACATTTGTGTAATTTTACAATACCAGCAACGAGACCTTTTGTTAATTCTTGAATAGGTTCTGGGAATGTTTTGAAATGTCCAGTAAGGAAGAATTGATAAATAGTTCTAATAGATTCATCTGATGGGAATGGAATAGAACAAATCCAGAAGTGACGTTGTAAACGAGGATTAATATTAAATGAACCAGCAGTAGGATTCATTGAAGCAATAAATTGAATATTCATAAACTCCATAAGCTCCATTTTTTGACATTCATAAATATGTTTATAATCCATAAATTGACGAACTAATTCAATTGCATTTTGAGTTAAACATGAATCAAGTTTTTGCATGTTAAGATCATCAATAAATATTGCCATTAATTTAGGATTTCCTTTAGGAACGAATGTTCTTTGTGAGAATTTTTCTGTATTTTGAATAAGTACACTTTGCATAATATATGTATCTGAATAATAGTTAAAGTTAACTGTTACATAAGAAAATGAATTTGTTTTTTCATTTTTAGCTCTATTTGTTTCAAGCATACCATTTGCTATTTGAGTTTTACCACAACCAGCCATACCAATAAGAAGTGAAGGATGTCCAATTTCTAATAATTTTTCCATAAGTTCAGAAACTGAAACTGTTTCTGATGTTGGTACAGTAATATATTTAATATTTTGACCTGGTTTAAATTCAATTTCAGGAATCTTTTGAGTCCATTCTTCAAATCTTGGATTTTCAGCATCCATTATAACATAATAATCAAATACTGAACCTTTAGGTGGAATTTTGAAGTTTTTATATGTTTGTCTAAACCAATCAGAGAAAGTTCTTCTATAATCAACACCATCTTTATCAGTAAGAATTGAACCCATTGACCAAATTGCTGCGAAACAGAAAAGAAGTTCATATCCTGGATAAGGTTCATCATCACCTTTAAGTTGTTTTTTAGGATCTTTATTCATACAAGCTTCTTTCTTTTCAATATAAGCTTCAAGAATTTTACAGAATCCAATAACAAAAGTAATTTGGAAAACTTGATCAACTATGAATCTTGTACTCTTTAAGAATTTAAGACATGGTTCAAGGAATGTTTCAAAGTTAACTAAAGTTTCTTGTTCAATTTTCTTTCTGAATCTCATTTGTTGCATCCATGATTTAATATAACCTCTCCATTGATAACCATCATCATCAGTAATATATAAAATACCAGCACGAGATACAGTAGCTTTAGATGCGAATTTTAAATCTCTAATTTCGAAGAACATTCTCATATGAGGAAGTAAATCAATACGATCATTATTAGGAAGTGTTAAGACTTTATTATCGTCCATGACAGAGTTCATATTTTCAATCCAATGTGCATCAAGATCTCCGTCAAGAATAATCCATTTTTGATTTTTATCTGGTGCATTACTCATTGTTTTCATAATTGTTGAAAGAATACCATATTTGAAATCTCTTGTTTGAATGTTAATATATTTACCATATAAATCGTCACTAGCAATTGATTTTGGATTCAAATCTTTTGTTTCTGTTTTTTTACCTGCTAATTCAAATGCTTTTGCTAATGTTCTCCATGTTGATGTTTTACCTGCTCCTGCGTTACCCATGATGAAGACAGAGTGACGAATTTCTATCAGTTCTTTTAATTGTACACATTTAAGAATAAATCCATCTTCTTTTGAGAATTTAAATGTTGGAACACCATCTTCTTCTACAATTTGACCTCTGGCATTTCTCTTCTCATTAACTACTAAACATGCTTCTTCTACTTTCTTTTCAAAGTTCATATCTCTCTTACGAGCAACTTCAACCTTAGGGAATAAATCACCAATTAAACCATCAAAAATAGGAATATCATCTTGAACAATTTTAGGATAGTTAAAATCTCTTAAAGCTCTTTTAAGTAATTGTAATTCAGTCATATCTCTATCAGCTCTTTTGAAAGCTCCTGCAACTACTAAGACAGATTTAATAGCCCTGAGACCCCAATCATAGTGCATTTGTTTAGAAAGTAAATCTTGACATAAAGCATATAAGACGACGAATTTCTTGGCTAACATTTTTGCTTCTTGGAAACCTTGTGCCATAAGACAGTTTTCTGAAATCATACCGAAATCAGGGACAACGACAGTAATAGGTCTGAAAAGGGCTTTAAGTCCTTCTGGTAATTCTGATCTACCTAAATAACCAGGATTCATAGTAATGAAAACACCACAAGTAGGATCTAAATGACATTTCTTTTCTTCCATAATGAATTCACTTTCTTCTTTTTTTAAAGCATCGGTAACACATTTAAATTGCATAGAACATACAGATAAGACTTCAGGTACTAATCTATTGAATTCATCAAAGCATCCCCATGAACCTGAAGCAGCTAAACCTCTGAAAATATCACCCATACCTTTATAGTCCATTTGTTCTGAACAATTAAATACATAACAAGCTTTACCCATAGCAGAAGCTAAATCCTTTGTTGTTTCTGTTTTACCTGTACCTGCAGGTCCAGCTGGTGAGCAACCCATCTTTAAGTGAAGAGCTTGTGTAGCTGTTACATAAATACGATCTGTTAAAGGTGTAACGACTAATCTATCACCATTACCTAAATATTCATAACCATACCATATTGTTGCATCACAAACATCTAAATGACAATCTCCTTTTTCATCATCCCAATATGCTTTCATTTGTGATTGCCATACGAAATCATCTATTCTATTTACTTTTTCTTCTATTAATTTTTCAATGACATCTCTTTCATGAGTTTCTGCTTTAATAAGGACCATAACTTTATCCATTGTTTCTACTTCAAGATTCTCCATAACTGCATCAATAAGTGCTCCTAAAGCTTTTAATTGACGATCTAAAACACTTTTCATTGAATTAGCATTATTTTTCAATCCATTAATACCAGTTTCTACAGAAATAACAAATTTCATTAATTCAGTAAGTAAACAAACTTGAGATGGAGTTTTTTTAATCCATTCTAATTGTTCCATACTTTTAATATCTTCAATAGATCTCTTAACAATAGCTTTTAATGTACTTTTCATATGATTTAAAATTTCAACTAAATATAATTCAACTTTTCCCATTAAGGCAAATGGAGCATCAAATGGAATTTTTTCAGTACCAACTCTTGTAACCATAGTTTTAGCAGAAGGTCTTGCTCCACCACTTCCACCACCTTCCATTTCAAGTGAATCCATAGCAATAATAATTTTAGAAATATGTTTATTAATAGCTAAAGGATTATTACCATTTGATAAGACATCTAAAAGATCAACTGATGACATGAAATAAAAACGAGGGAAATCAACTCTTTTAGTTTCCATAAATGCATTAAGAGCTTTTTCACAAACTGATAATCTTTGAAGAATATCTTTTAACCAATTTAATAAAGTTCTTTCAGTTTCTGTTCCTTCATCGAATTTTGAATTTGAGAATTTAGAAATATTTTTTGTAGCTACACCAGTTTTTAAAATTTCTTTAACTTCTTTATCAATATGTACAAATTCTTCAGTTTCTTTTGGAAGTTCTTTCTTAATTTCATCAGAACCAATGAATAAACTTTCAAGAAAAGTCCAAGTTTTTTGTGTTTCAGATAAAGCAACCCAGACTTCATTAATTTCATTCAAATCATTTTTCCATCTATTAATTTTTTCTTCATAAAAAGCTTTATATTTATTTCTAACCATAGTTTGAATTTGTTGCATATTTTCTTCTAAAGTAGCATATTGATCTTCATCAATACCTAATAATTTAATACCTGGAACACGGTCATAATCTTTAATTTCATATTCATATTCACTCCAATTTTTTTCAATTTCATCTAATTTTTTACCCATTTTATCTTCAGCTGCCGCTTTATCAGTAATTTCTTGTATTTGTTCTGCTTTTTCTTGAATTCTCATATCATAAAATCTTTGTAATTTTAATCCTTCATCAATAACTAAATCAGGGCAATTTAATTCTTTTTTAATTTCTTGCCAATGTCTTTCTTTCATATAATCATTTTTAAGATATGTAACCAAAGGTACTAATTTCTTCCATAAATTAATTTCTTTTTGTACACAATCCATAACTGCAGTATATGAACCTAATTTTTTTCTCATTTGATTATTTTTCTTTGTTAATCCTTGTGAAATTTTTTCATCCATTGATTGACCATCAATATCTGGCCATGAAGTTGCTTTGAAACTTTCTAATAATTCTTGAGTTTCTTTTATGAAATTCCACATTTCATCTAAAAGTTTCATTTCATTCTTTGAATTTTCAATTGATTTTTGACATGCAGCGGTTTCATCTGGATAACCTAAATTAGTCATAATATCAGTATATTTTTCTAATTCTTTCTCAAATTCTGCCACTTCAGCATTTTTAACTGCCATTTGTTTAAAGGCTTCTTCATATCCAATTTCATATTTTGTTGCAAATTCTTCTCTTTTAATTTGAGGTCCGAATTGGTTGAGTTTTGAATAAAAATCTTTAATTTTATTCTTATATTCTTCAGTTTTATCGTTGATTACTGGAGAAATTGTTTGTGATGAATTTTTTCTCATTTCTAATAAATTATCATGCATTTTTCTTAAATTTTCTATTCTATCTTTATGATAATCTTTAATTAAAGCTTTTTTAGAATTTAAATCTCCATCATTATAATATTCTAATAATTGATTAATTTTTAAATCAAATTCATCAGATACTTTCTCAATTTCTTTATTAGAATTTTTAATTTCAATAATTTGATAAATATCATCTAAATCTTTACCTTCACAATTAGAAGTATCCATTAATCTTTTCATTTCTTCTTCTAATTTATCAACATTAGCTTTAAGGAATTTATCAGCCATATATTTACCAACAAATTCATTTGCAGATTTATCAGTACCATTAAATTCAACAGAAATAGGACTTCCTCTAATATCAACTTTTTCTTTATCTCCAATTAATTTAACACTAATTCTATATTTATCAGGGGCATCTTCTTTAGGAACAGTGAATTTAGTCATATAAGTACCATTCTTTAAATCAGTAATCTCAGTAGGAACTGATTTAGTCATATCACTTTCAGAAACAACAGTACATTCAAATTTATCTAAACCACTTAAACGATTTTCATTTTCATCATTTCTAGCTCTAATCATAAAGCAAGTAGGTTCTCCTGGCATACCACCATCTAAACAAGCAGGCCCGAAGAAAATAGATTTAGAAGCATCAGTATCATAATAAATAGAAAATCTCATAGGATTAGTAGATAATTCTTCATTATCAATTTTAATATAAACATCACAATCTTTTGTACCTTGGAATCTATTATTAGGATTAATGAAACTAGGTTCACTGAAAACAGGAGTTAAGAATTTTAATTCAGTATCACTTATCCATTCTGCAGTTGTTTGAGCATATTTTGAACCTAAAATGAAATAAACTGTAATATTTCCTGCTGCTAATTTTGAACCATATAAATGTACTTCTTCATTACCTGAAATTCTTCCCATTGGAGGTTCAAGACTTTTGACTGAATATGATGGACCTACTATTGCAGAAACACAAATTGAATATACATCATTGAACCATTGATTATTCCATCCTCCAAAAAGGAATAAATTCTTAGAATTTTGATAATAAATCATAGCAGCATCTTCTCTTGGTTCTGGTAATAATTGAGTTTCACCTTGTTCAGGTTCATTTAATTTAACAGGTTTTAAATCTTCATCTTCCATATCACAATAATACATTAAATTAGTACAATCAGCTCTTTCTCTTAATTTAGTTTCATCAAAAACTTTACTACTACCTCCAAAAATAAAATATTTCCAACCAGGACCTGATTCAACCAAAATACCACAATGATTCCAAACAGGAAAAGCTTCTAATTGCATATTAGCAGAAGTCCATTCATTACTTTCAAAATTATATTTAATTGCAGTAGCAAAAGCTGCAATTGTATTCCAACCACCATAAACATATAATTCATTATTGAAAACAAACATAGATTGTGAAGTTCTTAATTCAGGATAAGTAGGATTTTCATTTTTATAAACAATTTCTTCCCATTTTTTAGTTTCTGGATCAAAACACCATAAATCTTTAAAAATAGAATTTTCATATCCTCTTCCTCCATTACCTCCAAACATATAAATTTTACCATTATGACAAACAGCAGAATGACCACTTCTTGGAGCAGGACAAGTACTTTCATCAAGATCAAATTTAGTGAATTTTTGTTCTGAATGATCATATCTATAACAATCATTTAATTTACCATCTTCTCCAGTTCCCCCGAAAAGAAAAATAAAATCATCTCTTCCTCCTTTTTTTATTGTTGTTGCTGTATGATTTGCTCTAGGAGAAGGAACATTTCCTTTTGGAGATAATTTTGACCATCCATAAGTATTTTTTGGATATATTTCAAATGTCCACATATCATTTACTGGAGTAACTTTTTTTGTATTTGGATCTTCAAGTCCATTTGCTATTCCTCCAAATAATAAAAATTTTCCATTAAATTGGGTTAATGAATGCCCATTACGTGCTAAAGGAGATGTGTTTGGTTCTCTGTTCTTCCATTTAACCCAAACTACAGGCTTTACGTCTTGTAGTATTGCGTTCATTAAATTAAAAAAAATTTTTTTTTTGGTTTATATATTTTTACTTTTTGGATATTTTATTTTATGAATATTAATAATTATTTTTTTGTTTCCTTTTATGGAGTTTTTATTTTTTTTTTCAATTTTTGACTTTTTTATTTCAATTTTTTTCAGAAGTTTTGCTTTTTATTAGATTAAATTAAACTTTTAGATTGTAAATTTCTAGAAATATTGGAAAATTATTTTTTTATTGTAACTGAAGGGCTGGGCATTTTATTTTATTCTAAAATTTTTTTAATTTATTTAATTTTAATTAATTTTTGAAATGAAATAAAGAGTTTGATAAATGAAAAATTATATAAATTACTAATAATTATAAAAAATACATTATTTAATTTTATTTTATTATATAATAAAATACCTAATACATTATATTATTGGTAAATTCTGAGATTTTTTTTTCAATTTCTTTTGTTTCTTTTGTAATTTTCTTTATTTGTAATAAACTTTCTTTATAATTATTTAATTTATTTTCAGTATCAATACTATGAAATTTTAAATTATTTAAAAATTCATTATCCTTTATAATTTCGATTCGATTATTTTTTCTCCTTTCATTATATTTTTTGGATAAATTTATTAATATACTAATTAATTTTTTACCTATTTTATATTTTTTCAACCAAATTTTAAGAAAATAAGCAAAATTTATTTTACTATATTTCCTTATTATTTGAAAAATGTTTTTTTTTAAATTATTATCATATAAAGTTAATTTTTTAAATAAAACATTTAATAAACACTCATAAGATTTTTTATTCTTATCATCATTCATTGAATTCATTAAAGCATTTTGATAAAAAACATGTCTCATATCATTTTTAGTTTCTTTGAAAATATATTTAGAATTTTTATTTTTATAATTTTTTTTTTGATTATCTCTATTACTTATATTTAATATACTATTATTATTATTTACTTTAGGGCAAAAAGTTTCATTTATTAATTTGTTTTTCAATTTAGGGTCTTTAAATAATAATTTCTTCAAATTTTCTCTAGCTTCAACTAAATAATCAGTTGAATGATTAAGTGAAATTGAATTATTTCTTGATTCTTTTGTATTTGAATTACCAATACTCAATTTTTTTTTTGCACTTTTAAATTCAAAATTATCATTTTTAGAATAATTAATAAGATCACTTAAATTATTTCTAATTTTAAAACTATTATTAAATATTTTCTCATCTTGTGATAAATTTACTCTTTTTGAATGATTATTTTTTTTTCCGTTTTTTATTATAATACTTTCATTAATTTTATCTAATTCATTTTCAAAAAATATTATATTTGAATTATTTGTCTTTGTTTCTTTATTATAATAATTTTTAGTATATGTTTTTATTTGATTATCATCATTGAACAATAAATTTTCTTTTTTTTTCAATTGATTAAAAGAATTATTTATTTTCCAATTATGAAATACTTTATCTTTGTTTTTTTTAATATTATTATTATTTTCTATTTTTATTTCTTTTGGTTTTAAATGATAATTATTTCCATTTGATTTTATACTTACTGTACTCATTGATTTCATAATATCATTTTTATCTAAATTTTGTTTAATAGTTTCTTTATTATACTTTTGAGTATTATTTTCTTTTATGGATTTAAATAATTCGTTGAATCTTCGATTTTTATTATTTATTATTGTTTCTTTATCATAAAAAATAAATAATTTGGAATTTAATTCTTGATTTTTTATTCTAAGAAATTCTAAATATTGAAAAATTAATTTATTATAATCTAATTTCCCATTATTTTTTTTAATTAATAATTCTTTTAGTAATTTAATATGTTTGGTTTTCTCATTTAATATTTCTTTTGTTTTTTTTAAATTTTTTTCATATTGCTTAATCTCTTTTAAATTTTCTTTTATGATATTATTTTTTAAAACTATTTTTTCAGATCTTTCTTCTAATGAACAAATAATTTTTCCTAAATTTTCCTCTAAATATTTCTTCCTTTGAATTATATTTTTATTCATTTTATTATTTGAAATGAATTAAATATTTAGTATTAAATAAAACAAATTAAGAATTTATTATTATTTATTAAAAGAATTCTTTCCTAATTTATTCTAATAGATTATGATAAATTGAAGGTTTATTATATAAATAATTGATTATAATAAAAAAATAAGAAAAGATTTATTGCATTATTGACTATTTCATATTAAGTATATTGATTATTTTTCAAAGAAATAATGTCCCTCTAAATTACAAGAATTAATTCCTTATGGGCAAGAAGTAGAATTCTAAGTTAAATTAACACCAGATATGAAAGAATTATTAAAGTTTTTTAATAAACCCAGCTTTAATTTATTTATTACATAAAAACTTGTATAATAAATTCTAAACAATAATAAAAATATTTAGAAATCATTATTCAATTATCATAAATTGTGAGATTTACTTTTAAAATTTCATAGATAAAACTATGATAAAAAAGAATCTAAAATAAATCGTTGTAGTTTTCTTTGTAAACAATTTGTATATTAAATATTATAGTTTTTTATCATAAAATTAATATTTAAAAAAAATCTTAAAAAATATTTATTCAATTATAAATGTCAAAAACTTTTATTTTATTGTTAGCTATCTTCTCAGTTACATTATGTGTAATACGTCGTCCAAAAACATATAATAAAGAAAAATTACAAGGATGTTTAAGAAAAGTAAAGCTTGAATTAAATGCAGATGTAAATTATTTATTAGATCTTTTTAATAAAGGAAGACATTATTTATTAAATAAAAAAGTCACAAAAATGTATCCTGAAAATAGTGAAACAATTCAAAAGACTCTTCAAAAATGTTTTAATGATTTTGGAATTTATAATGAATTTGTTGGTTGTAATCTCAATTGTATGGATAAATGCGAAGATGAAGAAGAAAGCAAAAAACAATTATGTAAAATGAGATGTAAAAAAATTATGTGTTAAATCTTTTAAAAAAAAGAATTTGTTTAGTTTTTAATAATAGTTTTTTATTATTCTTTTAAAACTTTTGTTCCTTTTAAAACTTTTTTATTTATTAAATAAAAGATAATTAATATTAAGAATAAAACACTCATATTTAATTCATATAAGAATTTTAAAAAATAAAACAATCTTCATCTTGGTCTGATTTTTTTTTTGAATAAAGAATTTGATGAGAATAATTACATAAATTACAAAAAACTTCTTTTGCATCTATTGTTTTTTTACATTCACTACAAATAAGATGTTTAAAATTTTTAAAACCAAAAGGATTTCCATTTTTGTCTTTTACTTCAAGATGATAAAAACCATTTTTATTTTTAACAAATTCTGCAAAACAATAACAACATTTTTGATACCAATTATTACAAACTACTTCTTTTAAATTTTTTTGAAGTTCTTTTTTATTTAATATTTCAAAATCATTATTTAAATTAATATAACTTTCATTTGTGAATTGAAATCCACAAAAACAATTATCAAATATAATAACTCTTTTTTTTTCTGATTTAATTACTTTAAGTGGATTTTCTAATAAAAGTTGAAAATATTTTTCAAAACATTTTTTAGAACAGAAAACACATCCACAAGGTAATGTATAATCTGGAGTTTTTCCATTATCAATATTTCCTTGACAAATAACACAAATTGTTTTTTTTATTTGACTAATAAAATCATTAAAACTTTTTCCTACTTCTTTCACAATATCAAAAATAAAGGCTACTTGGTCTTGTACTATACAAGTTTTTTGCTTAAAATATTTATTGAATATTAAATGAAAATCATAAAATTGTTTTGGTTTTATATTATTTATATGCATATATAAATATTCAATATAAAATCCCATTATTTGATCTTTAATTTCTGTATTTAAACATTGAAAACATAAATTATATCTATTTAATTTTTCAATTTGAGAATTACATAATTTACATATACTTTCATTAGCTTTAATATTATTTTTTATTTTGTTTAATATTTCATTTTTTGGAATTTGTAATTCTTTTTTATTAGCTTTTAAATTACCTATTTGTTCAAGAGCATAAGCATCAATTACTCTTAATTTCTGATTACGAAATTCAAAAGCGGATAAACTTTTTTCATATTTATGATAATAATTTGGTTCATATATAATATCATAATGAATATTTCTAAATAAAAGATTCATTTGATGTTTTTTCTTTAAACCACATTTAAACTCTTTTCTACAAGGATTTTCTCCTTTTTCAAAATTATAAATTATAACATTAATATCACATTTAAGAATAAATGGAACTAAATAAACTGCAATTTTCTGGGCTTCAACATCCATTTTTAATAATTCTTCTTTAAAATATAAATCATATAAGAAATCACCTTTTTCAGTTATATATTTTGGTAATAATAAATTTCCTATTTTTATTGGAAAAACTGGTGAATAAAATTTATCTTTATTTTCGAAAATAAATTCATATAATAAATATTTTAAAAAAAATATTATTCCTTTATCAAAAGGAACACAGAAATTAAAAGCTTTTATTAAAATTTCATAAGGATTTCCAATTTGTAAAGGATTATCCATTGCTAATTTTATAACAAATAAAATTTGAGAAATAATACTTTTATCTAATTGACATTCAACAAATCTATGAAGATAAGGTCTCTCTTTTATATATTTATTATTGAGATCCATTTTATCATTAAATAAACAAATAAACTCTTTCATTCCTAATGTATTATCATTTATAATTATATTTTCTAAGAAATCAAACATTACAGCTCTATAAAATCCATTTCCATCTCCATTAATATTTCTCCATTTATAAACATAACCTTTTAAAGAAAGAATATGTTCTAACATTTCTTCTCTATATGATTTATCATATACATAATGTGATTCAACTAAATTTTCTAATGTACTAATAGGACCTACATTAACTTCATAATCTTGATTTGTAAAAATTACATTTATATTACTTTTTTTAATTGATTTATATAATAAATTTATTTCTTTATGATTGGTTCTTTTTTCTAAATTTTTTATTTTTTTTTCTAGTTCAAATATTAAATCTCCATTTGTATAATCCCAATCTTTTGTAAAAAGAAAAGAATTATTTGGTAAATTTTGAACGTTATTAGGATTAAAATTCATGAAATCATCTTTTGATAAAATAGATTTATTTTTCAAAATAGACATTTGATTTGGATTTAGAATTGAAGGGTTTAATTTTGAATTAAATAGTCCATCATATTTTGATGACATTTCTTTGTTATTTGGAATTTCAAAATCATTTTTAAATGATAAATTATCTTCATTAAATATTTCATAATTTTCTTCTTTTTTTTCATTTTTTATTTGGGATTCAATTAAAAGAGCATTGTCACCATATTTATCTATATCTTTAAAATTTGGTTTTAAATTGTTATTTAAATTTGATTTGATAACATTGAAATTTGATTCTTGAATTTGATGATTCATATTTTGTAAATTATTCGATGCATCCTCAATTATATTATCAAATTTTGAAGCAGACAATGTTTGCATTTTTTTTCCTATAAAAATTAAATTTTCCAAATGGTAAAAAATAGTAAAATATTTTAAGATTTTTTATGATTCAGAAAACATTAAAATAATATAATACTTTGGGATTTTTTCTAATTTATTTTTATTTAATTAAAAAAAATTAAGAGTTTAATAAAAATTAATATAATATTTAAATTTACCATGAAAAAGGGCATTTTTCTCTAATTAATTTAATTCCTCCATCTAAATGTCTTTCATTTTTTCTTCTTTTTATTCCTTCTTTATTATCTCCTTTTTCTTTTTCTTTTTTTTCATCATCTTTTTTATTTGATTTACTATTATCTTTTTTATTATCCTCTTTTTTATTTTTATTATTATTGTTATCATCTTTTTCATTTTTTCCTTTATTATCTTTTCCTTTAACATTACTTTGTTCTTTATTATCTTTTTTATCACTATTATCTTTATTATTATTATCTTTTATATTATCATCTTTTATATTTCTTCTATTTTTATCATCTTTTTTTTCTAATTTTTCTTCATCAATTCTTTCAGGTTCACCTAACCATCTTTCTCTTTGTATCCACATATCTTTTGCAGATTCTAATTTAGGAATAATTGTTCCTCCAATCCAAGTTAAAGTTTTTAAATCAATTTCAGGATAATTAAATATTTCAACTCTTTCAATTTCATTATCTAATTGAGATAATTTATTAATTAATCTATCTTCTAAAAAATCAATAAATCCTTTTATTTTAGTAGTACCTCCTACTAAAGTAATTGAATTAGCTAATTTTTTCCTTAATTCTTCACTTCCAACACTCATTAAACTTTTACATATTAAATCATCAATTCCTTCATTTATATCAAATATTGCTTCATATGTATTTTTTTTTATATTTTGTTCATCAATTAATTCTTCATTTATATCATCAGATTTTGAAGGAGAAGCACTTAAAGAATCTTCAGAATTATTACTTGACATATTATAATTATTATTATTCTTCTTATTTGTACTTAATAATATATTATTATCTGAATTATTATCTTCTTTCTTTTCTTCAGTATTTAACATTTTAATTAAATCATCCAAAGTATCTTCTGGATCTTTGTAAATTTCACCAGTAATATCATTATTATAATTTAATTTTGGAATTTCTTTTTTTTTAAAAGATTTTATTATTTCAGGATAAAATAAACATAAAGGAGCAATATATGCTTCTTCAATTAATGTAAAAGATATTAATTTTGTTGAAAAACCTTTTTGATGAAACCATATTTTACAATTTTTAGGAGTTAATTGTGTTGTTCCTAAACCAGTATCTAATATAGGAGGAAATTCACATTCATTTTCTTTTAATTTTTCAAATATTCTAAAATGTTTTTTATTATTCATATCAAATAATTCATATGGAAAATTATTTTCATTATTTTTTCTTTTGGAATTTTGTTTAATTAATAAATATAAGAAATTAGTTATATCATTTCCTCCAAAATTTTTTCTTATTATTGTTTCTTCTAAAATTACTCCTTCATCAATACAACATATATTTATTTTATCACTTCCTATATCTACAATACAAGAACTTTGAACTGCTAAACCGAAAGTACTCATTACTGATTCCAAATGAAGAAAAATATTTTTAAATCCAAAAAATTTAAGAAATATATTTACTAAAACTTTCACTTGAACTTTAATAAAAATATCTGGAATTATTAAAACAATATTATATTGATTATAATTTTTATTTTCTATTTTTAAAACTTGTTCAAAACAAAAATTTAATATTATTTGTAAATCATCAACAACTTCATGATAAGGATAATTATTATTAAAATAACCATATTGAATAGGAAATCTTACAATATAATTATTAACATTATCTGGAATACATAAAGCTTCTTTTCCAATTAAATATTTTGGATTATCTTGAAGAGAAGTCCATTTAAAATTATTATTAACAATATCTTCATTTAAATCTAATGACATTGCATACATTTTTTTATATGATGATGTTGAATTAGGATTTTGTTCATTTACTCTTTCTGGAATTTCATTTATTGAATTTTGAATTTTTATATTATTTGGATTATTTGAACTGTTTAATAATGCTAATTTTTTTGCCATTTTATTCTTATTTTCCTTTTTTACTATTTCTTGTTCTATTTTCAGTAAACATGATAAAAATTCATCAGATATGTCAATATTATTATTATTATTCTTTTTATTATTTTTATAATTTGAAGAATTTTCATTTCCTATTTCAATATCCATTTCATCTTTTTTATTTTCATTTTCATTATTTTTTGGATTTAAAATTTTATAAGCTATTACATTTGGAATCACAAAAGGAGCATATTGAGATGCTAATCCAAATTTAATGCTTTCTGAACCTATTTGAACTACTATACAATCATTTCCTTTTGTATCATTTTGGTTTATAAAGGGATTTGTGGTAAATTGTTCTGTTTGAATTTTGTTTATCATCAAATAAAATATTATTAATAAAATTAAAGATTTATTTAATCACCATTAATTTTTAAAAAATTTTAATTTTTTATTTATAATTTTTTTTTTGGAATAATATATTATCTTTCTTCTTTTTAAAACAAGTTAGTGGTTAAATTATAAAAATTTCTGAATGAAATCTATTATATAAAAAACAGTATTCAATCTTTTTTTAATTTGATTGAATAAAAAAATCATAAAAAAAAATTAATTAATATACTCTTTAAAAATTTCCAATTGAAACTTCCTATTAATATTTATTATAATTAATAAATAAATTTTGATTAAATATTTATTTCTTAATAATTAATTCAATTTATATTAAATATTCATATTTTTCAATTTATAATTAATAAAATGATACTTGTATAAATAAAGAATAGATTAGTTTAACTATATTTTAGGTCAATTATTTATTTTTTTATTAAAAAAATATAAATATAAAAAAAAAATTCGATTAAATTTATTGAAATTAAAAAGAAGGTGCTTTAGATTGTTCAACTAGAATAATTTAATTATTCTATAAATGGAATCTTTTTCAAAAACTTTAGTCATTTTTAATATATCACTAATCAGTTCTTTTTGGATAAAACTAAAAATTTCTATTGAAAATATATAAAATATAAATTTTGAATTGAAAAATTTTTAAAAAGAATTATTTAATTTAAATGAAATGATGATTTTTCAAATAAATAATTTTTGGAAGAAAAAATGAAATATATGATTATTGTACTTTTTTATTTATATTTTTAATATTTATTTCACTTTTGTTTCAATTATTATTATTAATTATTTAAAATAAGTTAAATTATTTTTGTTACTATCATTTTTGATTTTATTTTTTTAAAAAAATAAAAATAAAAAGTTGAATTTTGTTGGAATTTTTTACAAGATTTTTTTGTCCCAATATTTTTTTTATTTTATTTTAATTAAAAAATTTAAATCTTATTAGAAAATATGAAATAATGTTTTTCACTTAACTTTTTTTATTCTCTTGTTTTGTCTCTAATATTGTTACAATATGAAAATAACATTTTATATCCATTTTATTACAATAATTAGAAAAATTCTAACTTAAATATATATTTTTTGATTTAAAATATATCACTCATCATTATTTTATTAATTATTCTTTCTCCTTTAATTAGAATTTACTCCTTATTGATTTTTGTGAAATAATAATAATTTCACATAGATTACAATTTCTTTCTTTATCTCCATATATTTTTTAGCTTATCTCAGGCCTCCATGCAGAACTGAAAATATAAATTTTTATATTTTATTAAAGATATATCCAATTTCCTTTATAATAGTTGATAATGATTATTATTCCAAATTAAAAATTTATGAATTTGATAATTTTTATAGAAATCCGAATAAATTCTAGCAAAGAAAAATCTTTTTAATATATTAAAATTATATATTGAAAAGAGATGAACTTCTCTTCATTCTAATAAACCTGCATGAAACCTTCTTTATTTTCATTTAATCATTTATTTTTTGTTTTTGACTCTTAATTTTCAAAGTATTATTTAGAAATGTTTCTGAATAATCTTTAAAATATTCTTTTAAATTTTCTTGATGATTTTAAGTTTAAGTCTCTATAATTCTTTTAATATTTTTCTTGACTAATTCCCATTATAACACAGTTTTATCTTTGTATGAAAATTTAGAAAATCTCTTTTTTTGAAGTGATCTTTATTCTGTAGTTATCATTTCTTTTTATAAACGAAAAATTTATTATTTTTATAAAATATGGTTAATTTAAAAAAATTATAAAAATTTTTAAAAATATTTTTTGGATATAATTCATTTTAACATGGAATAAATTAAAATATATTTTAATTTATCATAAATAAATATTTTAACAATCATTTATTCAAAGATTAAAAATTTTTTTATATTAATTAAACTTTATAAAAATAATTTTTATATTTTCCATTATTTTATATATAAATCATTTTTTTTTTCTTTTTTCTATGCTTTGAAGAAGTATTAATTTCATTATCATTAAGATTAATATTTAAAAAATTATTATTATCATTTTTCTTCTCTTTTTCTTTATTTGAATCAAGAATTACAGTATTTTCGTTTTTAATTAAAAGTTCATAAAATTCAACAGATTGAGAAGTATGTACCATAAAATAATTCATCATTTCTTCTATTTCATCATTAAATTTCTCATCATTGAATATTTCTTTATCCCAAATTTCTTCTTTATATTCAATAAATTGAAGTAATGGTTCTTCTTCTTTATATTCCGTATCTTCTCTTTTTCCACTTAAAAATCTAGAAATAAATTTTCTGACTGCTTCACTTAAATTACCCATTTTAATTATTTTAGTATTATCATTTTTAATTTTATCGAAATAGTTTTTAATTTTGATTGTTTCATTTTCTGAAATTTCTTTTTTATAAAATTCATTAACATTATCTACTATTTGTTCATAACTTATTAATTCAATATATTCATAAATATCAATTAAATTTTCTAATGTGAAATTATTTCTTTCAAACAAATTTTTACAATCTTCACATAAATTTATATAATCAGGTAATTTTTGAATAATATCACTTAATAAATCAAAAGAATTTTTATTTTCTTTTTGTAAATAAAAAATAAGTAATTGCAAAGAAAATAAAATATTTCTACAATTAGTATCTTTATAATAAGTTAATTTCTGTTTTTGTTCATTATTTAATTTTTTCTGATTATATTTATCTGAAAATTCTTTAATTATATTAGATTTATTTCCATGATATCCTTCAAAGCCATAAATAATAAAAATTTGTTCTTCAGAAAATTTTCTCTTTCCAGATAATAAAATTTTTCCTAATTCTTCTTCAATTGAATGAAAATCATAAATTATATTTCTATAATGGTCATAATCAATTTTATTATTATCAACAATACAATTTCTATGAGAAAAAATAGAGATAATATCGAATAAAGAATAATAGGAATCAGAATTAATTTCAAAATTAACAACTTCATTTTCTGTAGCTTTCTGAATAGGAATTTCTCTAGAAATTTGATTAGAAAAATAATGTAAAATACCATTTTGATGAATATTATTTAAAATAGGATTTAAAAAATCATTTTGTATTCTTATTAATTCTTGATAAGCAGCTGCAATATGCATTCCAAATTCTTTTTCTCCATCATCATTTAAACAATATGATATTGAATCATTTTTTGATATTTTTCTTAAATCTTTTTTTTCATAATGTTTACATCCATACTGAATTGCTTTATCATATATATTATTATATCCTTTTTCAAAATCTTGGTATAATTTATTAATGAGTGGATTTTGAATTTGTTTTAATTCATCTTCTATTTTTTTATTTTTTGCTTCATCTCTTGTTATTGTATAAGAATAATAATTGATTGCAAATTGTTCAAAAGGATTCATTAACAATATATTATTTAATAAATTTATTTCTCCTAAATCTTTGCATCTAAAATAACTTACTAAAACTGGATATTTACTTAAAGAATCATTTATGTTATTTAACTCATTTTCTAAATCTTTTTCATTTGGATATTTTGGAACAGTAAAGTAATTATATAATGGAAATTGATCTTGCTTTAACTCAATATTTGTTGTTTCTTGAATTAATTGTTTTATTGGATTTGAATTTATATTTATTAATTCTGAATTTTTATTTTTATATTTTTTTGAGAAATTTTTATATTTTGTAGATAATATATCATTAATATAATTATTTAAATTTGTTTCAAAATTTTTTCTATTTTCTTGATTACTCAAATCTTGGTAATCATTAAGAAAATTTATTATATTTGGAAATATTAAATTAAAAAATATTTCAATTATTATATTATCATTTTTCTTTAACTCCTTTTTTAAAATATTCCAGTTATGTTCTAAACAACCAAAATAAGACAAACCATTATGATTGAAATTATCAATTTCATTCTTTTTAATATTCCCTAATAAATAACCAAAATATATATTAGAATGCAAAATAAAACTAAGTAATCTATAAGTGATAGCATTTAAATTCCTAACTTCTTTCTTAATATCCAAAAAGAAGGAATTTTGAACTTTTTTAAATCCCTTAACCTCAATATTTTTATGAATATCATAATAATCTTTTTTAAATTCACTTAAAAGCATATTTGACAATTGATAATTATATGATAAATAACTTCTTCTAAAAACATCATTTCTTTGTTCTTGATTTAAAAAAACTCTAAAATGTCCATTTCTTCTGATTAAATTATGATTATATCCACCAATATCAGCACCACAGTCTCTACATTTAGAAACAACAGTTGGAAGACCACAACGAGAAACATTATACCAAGAACCGCATGAACAAACATAGACTCCTTCATCTGGGCTATTATATGTATTTAAATAACAAACTATTTCTGGATATGATATTACAAAAAGATCATCATTTGGTTCTCCTCCTGGAAGATATGTATTTTTTAAAGAATTTATTATTGAATTTTTTAATGTTATTTTCTTATAAAAACTATTTTCATTTTCTAATAAAGAACATTGTAAAGTAGTTTTATATGCAAATAATAATATTTGGAATTGTTCCATATTATATGATACTATTTCATTGTTCATTTTTTCAATATATTTTTCTTTGTTGTAAAATAAGTTTATTAAAGGAAGAGATGATTTTGTAAAATCTAATTGATTCATTATATATGTTATGAAAATTGAATATAGTTCATATTCATTTGAATGAGGATATTGTTTTTTTATTAAATTTGAGATAATTTGATTTATAGTTAAATCTATGAAAATATTAAATTTATTTTTATTATTTGATAATAACTGAATAAAATTATTTTTTGCTTCCTCTGATAAATCTATAATATAATTTAAAACTCCTTGTTCTTGTAAATATAAACTTATATTATCAGGATATAAAAATAAATAATCTAATGTAAAACTATTTTTTTTTTCTTCTAAAGAAAACTCGTTTAACCATTTAATTTGATAAGTATGAATTTCTTCTAAAAATTTTTGATAACTTTTAAAGTGAATTATATTAAATAATTTCAAAATAAAAATTTTTAAAACTTTTCTAAAAGGAGATGAACTCATTGACAGAAAATCATGAATTTGAGAAATATCTTCTAATTCTTGGAAATTTTTAACATTTTTTTCAACAAAATTATAAAGATAACATCTAACATAAGCAATATAATATAATAGTTTCAAATGATTTAATTTTTGGTCAACATATTTTAAATAATCTGTTAAGAAATTAACACATATTTTAAAATATTCAAAAGAAATATTTAAAATCTTAAAATCTTTTTTATGATGATTGATAAAAATATCTTCATTTTCTTCAGGATAAAAATAAGGAATTATTTTACATTCAAATAAATAAATTAAAATTTCATTTAATATTTTATTATCTTTTCTATTTAGTATTTTTAGTATTTTGTTATTTTCATATTTTGTAAAATCACAAAAAAATTCAATGCAATTCTCTTCAGTATTATCTTCATTAATTTCCATTGGTTCCAAATTATAGTTATCGAAAAATTGATTTAATAAAACTTTTGAATTTTTAATTAATTTATTTTCTTCTATAATAATTTCAAATATTTTAATTTTATAATTCTCAAAGGGAATTTTTTTCATTTTATTTGAAAATATATTAACTATCATTGTGGAAAACATTTCTTTTTCATTTAATAAATTATATAAAAAGTTATATTTTTCTATAAACACTTCTAAAGCTTCATTTTCTTTTTTTTCATTTAATAAATTATATTCTTTTTGAATTAAAGTTAAATAAACATTTAAATTATTTTGATTGCAAAGTCCATTTTGAATCAATCCATTGATTACTGTTGTAAAATTAACTAAATCAAAAATTTCTACTAAATATAATCTGAGATTTGCTTGAATTTGAAGAATATTTTGTGAAGATTCTTTTAATTTTTTAATTAAAATATAAAATATATTTTGTTCTAAATCATTCATTGCATGAATTCTTTGAAAAAATGAGATTATAATAGATTCAAAAGCATAAATAAAAGGGTAATTTAACTTAACTTTATAGCCAGGATTATTATCATTATATTTTATATTAATTAAATTGGAATTAATCACTAATTTAATATTGTTAATTAAATCAGGAATATATTGGGATAAATTATCATAAATATATAAAAGTTCATAAATATATTTTGAATAACTCTCTAACCATAAGGTTATTCTTCCGATCATTGAATAACTTTTTCCTATTGAATAATCTTTATATTTAAGTTCAATTATATATTCTAAAAATTCTTGAATTTTATTAAAATTATTATTAAATTTCCTAGCTATATAATATTTCAAATAATCACTTAAAACTTTATCATTATGGTTTACTATGCTTATTAAGATTAAATTTTTTTCAAATTCATTTTTTATATTTTCTTCCATATTAATTTGAGCTTTATCTAATTTGTTAATATCTTCAATTATTTCCTCTTTATTTTTATCACTATTTCTAATATCATCTTCTAATTTTAGGTATTCATCTTTAAAATTATCAATACATAATTTTATTGATTCAAAAATTTTAACAATTCCAGGAATATTTAAACCAATTATTAAATTAATTGGGTTTGAATTAGGATTATTATTTATTATTACATTTTTAATTGATATATTATTATAATAATTAACTATTAATTGGAGTAAATCTTTATTTTCTTTTAAAGATTGATTAAAGAGAAATATTGAAAACATTTCATCTCTTTCTGCTTTAATTATAAATTTTGAAATATATTCATTAAATTTATTTTTCATATAACGATGTATCACAGAAGTTAAATCACTATCATTTCTTTCAAAATTATTTCCTTGAAAAAGATCTTCAAAAATATTTTTAGAATTTTTAATATTTTCAACAATTACATTAAATATTTTTTCTTTGATATAATCATTTTTTAATATTTCTTCAATTAAAATGTTATGATATTTCTGTCCATCAAATTCATTATTTTTTATATTATATTTTATTTTCATTAAAATTGAATATAGATTCATTTTTAATTGATTTTCCAAATTAAAGTAATTCCCCATTCTAAATAATTCTTCATTAGATAAATTTATAATATCGGTTATTAAAACATTAGAACCATTTAAATTATCAATAAATGTCTGTTTATAAGGTGATAAATGAGAAATTAAATTTTGATTTGTAATTATTTCATCATTTTCATATTCAATATTTTTAAAATATCTATGAAGATGAATAATAAAAACAAATTGTTTATTTTGGATAATATTTTCTTTATAACTTTCAATTATATATTTTATATGTGTCAAATATATACAATCATTAACAGAAAAATGAAAAATAAATATTTTATGTTTATCATGTTCTTTAATAAATTCTTTAATTTGTCTTTCAGATGAAAAAGAATAAATATCGCTTTGAATAACTTTTCTTTTTATTTCCTTTTTATGAATAAAAGATATTTGTTCTAATCTTCCTGAAAAAGTATAAATAATTGATATTTTAGAATCCAAATTATTTAAATAATTTTCTAAGCTTTTATGTTCAGAACTTTTATAAATTTGAATAATTTTTTGATATAATTTATTATTAGTTTCATCTAATTTATTATTTTTAATATAAACAATACAATCTTGTGAAAAAGTAGGAATAATATATTTTAAAACTTCATCTTCAATTTCGTTAATATTTTTATTTAATTTCCATTGTTGATAAACTAATCCTTGAATTTCATTTAAATCGCAGTTAAAGCATTGTTTTTCAATATCAAGATTTAATTTACTATATTTTTGACCTTTAAAAAACTTATTAATCATATCAAAAATATTTTTAGCACAATTTCTATAATCAATAGGTAACAAAAATTTAAATGAAATGATATGTTTTTCAAATCTATTTAAAAAAGGAGGATCTTGTTGAGATATACTTTTAGGATCTACTAATATAATACATCTAAAATCATCATGAACTTCATAAGGAATATTATTTGAATATCCTAATGCAATTCTAGCATATTTTTTCCCTGAACTTATTGTATAATTTTGATTAAATAAATCATATAATGAAGGATAAATTGATTCTAAATTTTTTAATATTAATACTTTTCCTTTTTCTAAATAAATTTGAATGTAATTTAATATTTTTGAACTATAATATGGTGTGTTGAAATCTTCATCAAATTGGCTTCCAAATATAAAGTTATTTTCCATATTTAATTCTTTTAAAACTGATTGAACTAAATATTCGCTTATTGTAGATTTTGATATTAATAATAAGAATCTACTTTCTTTATCAAGTATATTTTCTTTTATACAATTGAATACATCATAGATATTATCTATTTTATTATTATTTATGATATCATTATTAAAGAGTTCATTTTTAATTTTTTCAAAGAAAAATTCTTTAAATTTTAAATTAGAATATTGTAATCCAGAAAAATTTCTTTCAATACTTCTCAAAGCATATTGAATTATGCTATTAATATCAACAACATTCTTATTTTTTAATAAAAATCTACAAAAAATTTTAATTAATTGATAAAAATCTCTAGAACCATGAAAATCTATATCATTAATTTTTTCTTTTTTTAAATATTCTTTATAAAAATAATATGCTTTAGATAAACCATTTAAAAATTCTAAATATTTGTTAATTATATTTTTATCATAAGATAAAGCAATAGTTTTAGCAGTTTCTATTAAATTACCTAAATCAGGTTCAGGAATAGATAAATAAATACCTCTATTCATTTTACTTGCATCAAGAGTCCAATTTGAAATTCCAACAAAAGCTATTTTATTTTCAAATTCTTCATCATATTCTAATTCTGAATGAATAACTTTTAAAGGATTATTTTTTGATATTTCAGCAAGACCCATTTCATCAAAATATATTAAACTAATAATATCTTTTTTATTTTCTGCATTTTTAACTAAATTTTTTGCTTTCTCAAATATTCTTAATACACCTTTTGAAGTACTAGTTAATGCTCCTTGAAATGAATTCATTAATATTCTAGGTAATTTTTTAAATATATTATTTTTTGAATTTTCTCCTTTCATACTTTTATATAATAATTGTAAACTAAGTGATTTACTACTTCCAGGTTTTCCACATATAAATACTGGAATTTTATTATTTATACAAACAAATAATGTAAATATATTTTCTAATAATGCTGAATTTTTAGCAATTCCTCGTTCTAATTCTATTCTATCTGCTATTTCTCTTTGGAATATTTTTGGAAAATCTAAAAAATTTTTTATTACTTTTGAAAAAAGGAAAAATTCTTCTTTTTCTGAACAATCAGAACATTTTTTGTTTAAATCCAATTCTTCATTTATATTTTGACAGAAATTATATCTAATATGGGGTTCATATATTCTTAAATAATAACATATATATATTGAAAGAATTAAAGAATTTAATTGGATTTCATCTTCATCTAAATTTCTAAAAGATTTTATTTCTTCTTTTTTTGATTTAATGAATTCATAAAACCATTGATATAAACAATTGACTCTATTTAATTCTCTTAAAGAAACAGATGAAATATCATTGTATTTTCTCATAAATTTTTGAGAAAATGATATAGCATTAATGGCTTTTTTTCTGTTATCATAATTTAAAATTTCTTTTGGAATTTGACTTAATATACTTTCAATATAAGCTTTTTCATCTTTTTCTGTTAAATTTCCAAAATCGAAAACATAATTTAATAAAGAATGAGGAAGGGGATTCACAGTATAAACTAAATTTTGAACTTTAGATTTATCTTTGATTAAACCTATTTTTTCTATTTTTTTTGTAATTCTTCTATAAGGATTACATGCTGCAATAAATATTATATTGTCTTTTATTTTTTTTCCTAACATTGTTCTATTACACATTATTTCACTAATTAAACCCATTGAATTACAAGTATTTATTTCATCTAGAAAAATCCAAATTTCTCTTTCTTTTTCATTTATCCTTTCTTTTTTTTTTTTTTTTTATTTTTTATGTTTTATATCTTTTAATTTTTTTAATTTTTGATTTTCTTTTATGTTTATATTTGATTTTTCATTTGAAAAACCAAATATACTTTTTTCCTTAATAGATGTATCAATATTAGATTGGGATAGATTATTGAGATTATTGTTAGGTATATTATTATTATTGGGATTAAAGTTAAATATATTTTTATTGGGATTATTGTTAAATATATTATCATTATTGGGATTAAAGTTAAATATATTTTTATTGGGATTATTGTTAAATATATTATTATTGGGATTCCCGCTGAATAAATTATTATTGAGATTATTACCAAATATTGTTTGATTTGATTTTTCATTTATACCGAACAAACTTAAACTATTGTTAATTGGTTTTTCACTATTAATAGTAAAAGGATTAGAAAAAAGACTTCCTAAAGAAGGATTTTGATTGTTTAAATTAGATGATATATTTCCAAAAAGATTGGATTTTTGATTTGTTTTGTTTTGAATCTCAAAAATATTAGTTCTATTTGATTCAATCAAAGAATTATTATTGAATAGACTGTTTGTTTGATTTATTCTATTATTTTGATTTTCACTAAATAAATTATTCATTTTCAATGCTTTGTTTGGACTATTAAATAAATTTTTTGGTTCTTTTTTTAAATTATTATTAGTTTGAAATACATTATTTATATTTTTTTCATTGTATTTTTTTTCAAAATTAAAATCAATTACTTTATTTTTATTAATCTTATTTTCATTTTCTTCTTTTTTTTCTTCTTCTTCTTTTTTTTTTTCTTCTTCTTCTTCTTCTTTTTTTTTTTCTTCGTCTTCTTCTTCATCTTCTTTTTCTTCTTCATCTTCTTCTTCTTCTTCTTCTTCTTTTTCATCTTCTTTTTTTTCTTCAGAAATATCTTTGTATTTATTAGAAATTTCACTGTCACTATCCTCATTTTCTTCATTTTCCAATAAATTATTATGTTCTATGAATTTTACAATATCAGAATTATTAATTCCAGAATGAATATTTAAAATTTTCATTTCATTATCCTTCAATTTAGAAATAATTTTAATTAAAGAAGTTTTCCCACATCCTGTTTCTCCCATCATTAAAACAGGAATTTTTGCTCTAATTCTTAATAAAATTAATATAGTTTTAATATAATTATCAGCAGTAAAAACATAAGAACCAACTTTATCTTTTATATCTAATAAACTATATTTATCTAAAGCAAGTAATTTTTGAATTTCAATAATAAAATTATCTCTACTTAAAGTTTTATAATCAATTAAATCAACATCTATTCCAGTATTTCCAGAATTATATAAATCTTTTAAATTTTTATACTCATTATCATGTTTTTCACAAGTTGTAATTATACTTATTGATTGCATATCATCATTAATAAAAATTAAACTAGGTTTAACTTTATCAAAAGAAACAACTTCTTTTTGTGTTAATAAATTTAATGCTTGTTCAATACAAGTTTCTTCATTAAATTTTCCATTTTGACTTTCATAAGTTATTTCTTGACTATTAAGTAAATTATCATATGCACTTTTTGTAAAATATCTTGTAATTTCAATAAAAGATTCTACAGTAAATTCTCTTAATTGTGTTAAGTTAGATCTTAATTTAGCTCGTCCAATTAAAAATAATTGTTCACTTGTTAAATATATATCTTTACTTAAAGATTTTAATTGATCTCCTAAAATATTTATAAAAGCATTTATTTGATAAAAAGTTGGATTTTTTAAACTATTTTTTTTGTTAAAAGCCTCAAGAATAATTTTTCTACTTTCTTCTTCTGAATATTGTTTTGCATATACTTTCTGAATTGATGAATTTATTAAAAGATCTGAATTGATTCCATCTATTATTAAATCTATTGTGCTTAATCTCCTGTTCTGTAAATAATTTAGGTAATTTACTATTATTTGACAATTTGAATTTATTTCTTTTGATATTTTTAAAAGTGGCAAATTTGATTTTGATAAAGTTTTTTGAGGAAAAATTTCTAAAATTGGAAATCTCTTTAAAAAATCAATAAATCCAAAAGGAATTTCTATTTTAATTTTAATTTCTTTTCCATAATAAAATATATCTTCATTTTCATTGTAATAATTTAATATTAAAAAAGAATATAAAAAATCTTTAATACAATCAATTATTTCAGGTGTATTAACATCCAATAAATCTAAATGAAAAGCAAATTTTTTATTTTTCAATTGTTTTAATCTTGAAATAATTTCTTCTCTTTGAATATCTCCACCTAAAGGAAAATAAATGTATTTATAATCTTTTAATAAAGAAAATTCTTCTTTAATATAATTTGATTTTCCTACTCCAGATGCATCAGAAGATACAACTTCAATATTTGAATTACCGTTATAATTAATATCATTATTTAAATCATTTGTAAAATAATATGAACTTACATTTTTAATTGTTCTTAACTCGTTTATTACTTCATTTGATTTATCATAATATAAAAATAATAAAGTTGATTTTATTGAATAATCACTTTCATCGTATAATTCAGAAAGTAAATTAATTAAAAAAGTTCCAATTTGTATATCTAAATTTTCACATTTTAATATCATAAATAAATAATTTGAATCACTTTTAATTGCTCTATATAAAAAAGATATTATTTCTTCTTCAGAAGTTTTTTCATTACAAAGAAGAATATTATATATTTTTGGATAATTATTTGTTAGTGTTAAAAAGATTGAAATTGAGATTTTTTCTATTTTTTCCTTTTGAGTACAATAAAAATATATTCCGGGAGAATTTTCAGTTATTATTTTTGATTTTTCAAAAAGTTTTTCATATTTTAAATTATTTCTTTCATATAATTCTTCAATATATTCATTTACTTGTTCAAACATATCATGAATGTTAATTTTTTCTAATGATTTTTTTTTCAATAATTTTTTATTATCATTTTTTATTAATTTATTATTATCAGTAAGATACTTTTTCAAAAAAATAATATCTTTAATTGTATTTAATAAATAATTATAAATAGTTGAAATTTGTCTTCCAGAACATAATCTAATGAATTTATATTGAGAAAAAAATTCTTTTTGTAAATCATTTTCTTCATTTAAAATATCTTTTAAATATTTTATTAATTCATTAATTTCTTTTTGAGGTTTATTTATAATACCTCCAGTACATGTTCCATTAACAATATTTATAATATAATCATAATCTATAGGATAACCTTTGGCTGAAATTTTATTTAATAAATCTATTATATCTTGAATTTTATTTATTATTGATGAAAATTCTAAACATATTTTAAAAAATGTATCTTCTTCACTTTCTTTTTTCCTTAAAAGAGCTTTATCTCTTAATTCTAAAATATCTATAAAATTTGTTTCTTTATTGTTATAATTACATATTGTATTATATTCATTTTTATTAAATTTTAAAATGAAATAACTACTTTTATAAATTTCTAATATTATTTTTTTAGATAATTCAGCTCTATTTAAATTTTGATTAAATATAACTTGGATTTCATAAAATTTTTGGTTAATATTATGAAATTTTATGTCTAAATCTTTATTCTTTTCTTTTTTTAATTCTTCAATATATTTTTTTAAAAATTCAACATCATCACATTTTTCATAATCTTTTATAGTTTGGATGAAATTAACACATTGAATTAATTCTTGAATATCAGAAATTTTTACAAATTGAGAATCAACGTCATCAATAAATTCTGTTATGGCTCTTATATCATCTTCTTTTTTTTCAAAAAGAAAAGTTAAAAAATTTTCTTTTTCAAAAATTAAATTTAATATAGTAATCCAAATTGTTTGGTTTTTATATTCAATATTACATTTTTTCACTTCTTTAATTAAATCTTTAATTTCAAAATAGTTTATATTTTTTGATAATCTATCTTTAAGTTCTAAAAGTTTATCTGAATAATCCTTTTTTTTAACATGGAAAAAATCACCAAAATAAATTATATTTTGTAAAATAGTTTTAATGTTATCTTTTTCATAAAGAAAAATTAGTTTATCTTCAATACTTTCAGCAACTTCTTTTGTAAAATCTTTTTTTCTAAAATAATCTTTCATAAAATATAATTCAATAAGAATCTCTTTCTGACTTTTTATTGATTTTAATGCTTCATTTAATAAATTCATATCTTGAAAATTATCATTTAATAAAGATGATAAATCAGAATATATTTTAAGTGAATTTGATAATTTTTCTTCATCCTTGTATATTTTATCTTTATTTTTTTCTTTTTCATTTTCAAATATATTCATAAAAATTCTTGAATTCAATAATGGATTTAAATGTTTTGCATCTTCTATATAATTATCAATTTTTAATTGATCTTTTATTTGTAGATAATAATTTATTTTCTGTTCATTAAATTTATTATTTTCATATTTATAATCTGAGAGTTCTTCTAATTTTTCATTTGGGAAAAAATTTTCAAAATATTGTATAATAATATTTAAGTTTTCTTTAAATAATTTAGATTGGTTAATTATTCCTAATATATTATTTATTAAATTATCAACTTTATTTTCTGGTATAAATAATTTTATTCTTCTTTTTAAAATATTTTTTTTATTCATTTCTAGAATTATAAGACCTTTATTATAATTGAATTGGTTATTTTCAAGTTCATAACTAATTTTTTCTGAGAGAATATTTGTTTTTCTCATATATTCAGTTGTTTGAAATTCAGGATTTGGAAATATATTTGTTTTTTTAATACCTTCTAAAAGTAATGCTTTTTGATTATTAATTTCATTATTAAAGAAATCTTCTGATTTCATAATAAAATTTGAAATAGAATTTAATATTTGACTCTTTTTTTCTATTTGTTTTAAATTTAATAAAGGATAAATTACGTTTGAATGATTATTAAAAGTTTTAATTAATAAATTGAATATTTTCATATAAATTATATCATTCATATCTTCTATTTCATCCAATATTTTACAAAATAATTCTTGAGAAAACTCAATAGGTAAATTTTCTAATGTAACTAATATTTTTTGATAATCATACTTTTTATGTTCTGAAATTAACAAAATTTGTTTTATTATATTATAAATGTAAATTACTTTACTTGTTGAAATTTTGGAAGAAAATTTAATTAATAAATTTAATAACTCCCTTCCTAATATATCGTTTGTCTCAATTTTTTTTTCTAAATTACATAATTTTAAAATATTATTAATCTTCTCAATTGAATCAACTTGTTCAAATAAAATGTTTAAAAACTGTTTATAAATACTTCCATATATTTCTTTCCAATTAATTTGTTGAAAAATAAAGCAAATTTCCTCATTTATTTCATTAATATTAAATTTTGATGGAATGATTAAATATTCATTATTATCATATGATTTTTCTTTGTCGTTTAAAATAAATTCTAAAATTTCATTATTAGACATATTTCCATTTTTAAGGTTATTTAAACCATTAATCTGAATTTGATTTTTAATTATTTTATTCCATTTTGCTCTTTCTGATTGAGATAAATTACTGAAGGAAAAATCATTTAATAATTTTTCTAATGATTCTATATTTCCTGCATTTCTTTTTATATATTTTTCCCAAATATAATCCATATTAGATAATATATCTTTTTTTATTTTTTTTTCTATTTGAACTTTTATTATTTGGTTATATAATTCAAATAATTTTGAATAATCTTCTTCTCCTTTTAATTTTGGGATTTCTAAAGTTTGAAAATTTATATCATTTTCAATTATATAAATAATATTTTCAATATTATTATTTACTAGAATTAAAAAATTTTCAATATCTTGATTATTCAAAAGAATTAATAAATCTTGATAATTTCTAACATTTTTAATAAAAATATTTATTAATTCATTTGAAAGTTGTTTTTTCTCTTCAGTAAAAATTTTAAAAATTTCTTCTTTGTAATTACTAATTTTAACAAAATTTAAGATAGAATTTACATCATCTTGAAGAATAGTTAAAATTAATTTTAAAAAACCTTGAATAAAGATTGGTTCTTCTTCTGAAAGTAATTCTTTTTCATTATTTAATAAAAATATAACTACTTTTTCAATCTCTTCATTTTCTAAAGAAAGACTTAAATCTCCATCATTTTCTTTTAATATAAAAATTGAAACCAAATCTTTTAATCTGTTTATTTTATTAATATTACTTAATCCTAAAATAAGAAATATTAAAAATTGGAAATCATATATTGATTGTTTTGAATATAAAAAATCAATTCCATCATTAATTAATTTTTCTAATATTTCATTATTTTTATTATCATAATATATTGAAATAGCGAAATCAAATAATTTATATTGATGTACAATATAAAATGAAGTTAAAGGGAAAAGTTCATTTTGATTAGAAAATTGAATATTAAAATAAAATTTTGGTTTGTTTGTAAAAAAGATAAAAGAATCGCTATAATACTTTTTACCATTATAAATAATTATTTTAGTAGTTTAAATAATTTTTTTTTTTTTTTTTTCCTTAGATAATTTTAGTTTAAAAAAAGCTGTTATTATTCTACATTCTTTTTCTTCAATATATGCAGGTTCTGCTATTTCAAATTCATTTTCTGGAATTATTGATATATCATAATCTCCAAATATTTTCTCTTGTGTTTCAAATGCAAAAAATATTCTAGGAATATTATCTCTTTTATTTTGAAGTTCTTGAACTTCATTTTCTATTTGGCTCATTTTTATTAAAATTTTTGATTTTATTTTAATTTAAATATTTCTATCTTTTTTGATATTAAATATTTGTTTTTTAAGATTTATATTAAAAAATTTTTTTTAGTTAAAAGTTTTTTTGGAATTTTAGATTTATCTAAAAAAAAAAAAACACAAAAATAATAAAATATAATTTAAATTTAAATTTTTTTCTTAATACAATATTTTCTTTTAAATTAAATATAATTAATTTAAACATAATTAAATTAAATAAAAAACATAATTTTTAATAACATAAATAATTTTATGTCATTTTTGAGATTCTCATTTGTTGCATTTGTCCAAGAGTTATTTCAAAATTTGATTCATTTAATTTTTTTTCAACTAACAATTTATTTTTCCTTTTATACCACACTTTATTTAAATAAGCAACAACAACTTTTTCAACAAAATAAGAAACAACAAAATTACACAAACAAATAAGAAAAATAACAACTTGAAAATAACCATCACTGAATTGATGATTTTTTTCATCTTCAAAATCAAAAAGTGAAAGAGCATATCTTGAATATTTATCAGGATTAATTATAATAAATATAGAATAAACAAATGTAAATATAATAAAAATTGTAAGTGGATAATTAGTATAAAATCTTCTTTTAAAAGGTTTTGAAATAATAAAAACAAAAGCAGTTATTAAATATTGCATATGTGATATTAAATATATTATAGTATTTTCAGGACATTCATAAACATCTTTTTCTGTTAATTTACACATTGGTTTATACCAAACTCTTTTTTTTAAAAAATAAATTCCTAAAATAAGAAAAAATAAACAAATAATAATTTGACTGAAAATAGAAATAATAATTTGAAAACTAAGTAAATTTCCATTAACTTGATGTTTAGTTAATTTTCTATAGGGTTCAGTTAAAGGACTTAAACTAGATAAAGGTAAAATGATAAAAATATCTGCAATTATAAATTGAAAATCAGTTAAATAACTATTATTCATAAATAATAAAACAACAGTCATAAATTGTATAAAAGAATAAACAATAATATATTTAAATATTTGAATAGTAGTACAAAGAGAGCATTTACCTTCTCTAATAAGAGTAATTATACAACTAATATTATTTTTATTTGAGTTAAATGAAGAAGCAATTGATGATTCTTCATTTGATAAAGAAACTCCAACATCAGCAGTTCTTAAAGCAGGAACATCATTTGAACCATCTCCACACATTAAAACTGTAAAATTTTCATCTTGAAGTGATGCTATTAACATTGCTTTTTGATCAGGATTCATTCTTGAATATATTTTACCATATTTTAATATTGTTTGAAATATTTCATATGATTTTTTATATTTTATATCTCTTGTTTCTAAATATTTATTTCTTAATTTAAAAAAATATTCAAATATAGTTCCTCTTATTGATATTATTATATTATTATTTATATTATATGAATATGTCATATTATAATTTGATATATAAGTTTTATTTTGTTCTTTAAATGGAGGATTTTTTAACTCAATATTTAATAATGATAATGATGATGAAGAAGAAGAATTTTCTCTATTATGTAATATTGGAATCTCTGGTGTCATATTATCTAAAGTTGATATTTTTCTTGAAATATTTAAATTTTCAGGAGGAAATTGGAAAGTAAATGAATTTCTATGATGTTTTAAATTTAATGGTAATGGTTCTAATTGAACTAATGTTATATCTTTTGGATCTGTTTTTACTGATTGTTTTAATGATATATCTTTTGATGAAGAATTATTTGTATTTATACTTTCTTTATGTGTTTTTTCTTGTTGAATCACTAATGACATACTTTCTGATTCTTTATTTATATTTTTAGGATTTATTAAATTTGAATTTTCTATTGAACTTTCTTTTCTTGAATTGTCAAGAAATTGAGTATTTTTATCAGTTATTGAATAACTTTCAGTTTCATCTTTATATTCTTTTTTAATATTTTTCACATTTTTATATTTCTTTAATTTTTTTAACACATTTGTTCCAACAGGAAGAGAATTACTTCTATTAATACCTAATATAATATCTTCTTCTTGAGGACTTAATAATAAATCATTTAATTCATCTTCTTCTTCAATATCTTTATCATCATCAAATTGTTCAATACAATTCCAAGTTAATTTATTATCTTCAATTTCACAATTATATATAATATCATCATTTTTAATAATTTCACAATGTCTTGCAACAGAAATTGCAGTAAAAATATAATCTCCAGTAACCATACATAAATTCATTTTAGCTTTATTTAATATTTGAATAGTTTCAACAGTTTCTGGTTTTAATAAATTTTCTATTATAATTAAACCAATAAATATCATTTTATTTTCTAATTTTTCTCTTTTTATATTTTGACATTCAACATAAGATAATTTTACATTTTTAAAAGAAAAAGCTAAAACTCTATAACCTTTCATAGTATATTTTTTAAGAATTTCATTATAATCTAAAGGTATTGTTTCTGGTAAACATAAATCTCTAATTTGTTCAGGAGAACCTTTTGTAAAAAATTTAAAATAATCATCATTAACATCTCTAACTAATACTGACATTCTTTGTAATTGACTAGAAAAATGAAATTGTCTAACAATACCTAATTCATAATGTGTTTTTAATATTTTTTCTTCATCTGAAAAATTAGATAAATTATTAAATTCATCTTCTAAAGATTTTTCTTTTTTATATCTTAAATATGTATTTATTAAATTATCTTTATCTGATTTATTTTCCGATATTGTCCAATCTGAACTTTCAAACATTTTTATATCAATTGGTTCTCCTATTAAATTATTATTTATTATTGTAGCTGTATGACATGAAGCAAGACACTCAATAAAAATTTGATTAATATCTTCATTTTTACTTTTAACATTTTTAAATTTTTTTTCTTTATAATATAAATAAGCTCTTCTTGATAAATTTTTAATATTTTTAGTAAAATTTCCAAAAATAAATTGATCATTTTTATTTAACATTACAGATCTAAATCCAATAATATTAATACCACCTTGAGTTAAAGTACCAGTTTTATCTAAACAAATCATATTAATTTTTCCTGCAATATTTACTTTATCTCTATTAATACAAATTATACCTTTTTTCCTTAATCTATTTATTGAAAAAGATAT
The DNA here is from genome assembly GCA_023805745.1 of Isotricha sp. YL-2021b. Lineage (NCBI taxonomy): Eukaryota > Ciliophora > Litostomatea > Vestibuliferida > Isotrichidae > Isotricha > Isotricha sp. YL-2021b. The sequence continues at coordinate 67,098 of JAJJKW010001553.1, forward strand.
TCCAATTCCAAGACAAGTTGGTAAACTTGGTGGAACTGTTGTTGTTGCTAAATCTAAACTTTTTATTATAATATTTGCAAAAGATATTTTAATATTAAATAATATTGGAACTACTATTGCTAATCCTATTAAATATATAAAACTCATAAATACCATATATTTCATTGTATCATTTCTTGATTCTATAATTTCATTTTTTGGGAAAATTATTCCTCTAATTAAATTTCCTTTCCATGTTTCAAAACCTGTATAATGAACTAATCCTATTATTTTTTTTTTATTTTGAGATTTTTTTTCTATTATTTTTGTTCCTGCAAAAAGAAAACTTTTTTCTCCTTTTTCTTCATTATAAGTATCATAACTTCTTAATAAATGATTTTTATAAATTGGAGTATTTTCTCCATTTAACATTGCTTCATTTATTATAACAGCTCCAGTTAATAATAAACAATCACAAGGCATAATTATATTATTTTCAGGTATTTCAATTATATCTCCTGGCACTAAATCAATACTTGATATTTCTTCTATTTTTTTTTCACCTAATTCATCTTTTCTATATACTTTAATTAAACAATTATATTTTGAAATATTATGAATTAAAATCAATGTTTTTTGTTTATCATAAGCTGAAGTTAAAAGAGACATTATTGTTGAAAAAACTATTATTGTTGCAAAATATTGATAATCATCATTATACCATAATATTATAGAAAATATTTGGAATAAATAAAATGGATCACTTAATTCTTCATATATTAAATTTATATATGAATTTACTTCAATATTTAAATCACAATCCCCAAAAATTTCTTTCATATATAATACTTCATCTTTTGATAAACTTTCTGTACATTTTTTATGAATTTGTATTAAAGAAGATTCTAATTTAAAATCTATTCCTTCGAAAGTTCCTTTTTCTGGAATATAAATATATTTAAATAATTTAAATTGAAATAAATATAATTCATCTGAATCAAACGGTATATTTGTATTATATTGTCTTCTCAAAAAATGTTTTTCATGTAATTTTTTTGTTACTTTTATTTTTTTTAAATTTATTATATAAATTTTTTGATCTGTCCCAGTTATTAATACAAAAGATGCTTTTTTTAGAGAAGTTTTTTCATAAATGAAATAAAATTTTATTGAAGGAAACCATATAGTTAAAAAATTTATAAGAAATAATGTTGAAATACTTACAATTGAAAAGAAAAATATTTTTATATAAGAATATGATATTGGGATTATTTCTTTTATCATTGAATAATCTTCACATATTTCATCATAAAAGGAAACTTTATATGACTGAACATTTGTTATTGAAGGTCTAATTTTTTTTTCAATTTGATATTTATGAAGTAATGTTTCTTCTAAGGGCTTTTCTGGGATTGTTTCTAATTCTGATTCTTTTCTTAGTTTCTTCATTTTTTAATATAATAATAATTTATGTAATTGTTATTTTTATATTTCTATTTATCATTTAAAAATAAAAATCATTTGAAATATATATTTAAAAAAAAAATTCTCGAAAAGAATAATTTTTTCATATTTTAAAATTTTTCCTAGAAAGAAAAATAAATAATTTAAAAGAAAATAGTAATTTCATTAAAAATTTAAATAAAATGGATATCCTAATGACACTTCTTTATTGTATCTTTTCTTGCCTTCAAATTTATATTCTAATGGCAATAGGATATATAAGTGAACTAAGAAAAATATTATCACCTAAAATAAATCGTCAAATAACAAATCTTCTTCTTTTATTAATAATTCCATTATATTTTATAATTCAATTATCAAAAGTAGTAGATATGGAAATAATGAAAACATTTTGGATATTAATAATAAATACAATAATATCATTTTTATTTGGTTATTTTCTTTCAATTATATTTCATATAATATTAAAAATGGATATAAGAATAAAACAAAGTTTTGCAGCAATGAATATGATTCCTGCTTTAGGAGGATTTCCTATTGTTATTGCAAAAGGATTTTGTTATCCAAGTGGACCTATTGAAAGTGATGTTAGATGTAATGATTTTTTAGGTATTGTTATGCTAACTTTATTAATTTTTAATATTTCTGTTTATATTATTTCTTATCTTCTTTTTGTTCATGATAAAAATTTAAATTCCGAAATTGAAGGAATGTTACCTTTTTGTTGGCATAATTTAGTTAAAAATTATTATAAAAAAAATTACACTGTTTTTTATTTGTTTCAGAAATTTATTGATAAAAATAAATCTTCTGAAGAAATATTTAATGAGTTTGAAAAAGAAAATGAAGTTCCTGATAATAATAATATTTATGATAATATTAATTATTATGAAAAGTGTTTTAAAATTATTGAAAATAATTTAAATTATGATTTAAAAGATGAATATTATAAAAGAAAAAAAACAATATTATTTGGTTTAAATTCTACTCCTCAAAAATTACCTTTTACCAGAAGTTTAAAAGTGAATGAAAAAATATATAAATATTTAAAAAGCAATTTTAAAAATGAAAATAATGAATTAATATCATTAAATAATTTATATAAGTTTAAACCAGAAAAAACAAAAATAGAAATTCAATTTTTATTAAATAAAATAATAATGCCTCCAATAGTATCATTATTAGTAGGAATAATAATGGTAATATCAAAAACACGTTTAATAGTATTTAACTCAGAAAGTCTATATTGGAATAATATAATAGATGGATTAAATATTATAATAAATAATTATACTCCTTTAATGATTGGTTTAATGGGTTCTTTATGTAAAAATGCAAATACTGATACAACATATTTAATTGCTTCAAAAGAACATATTATTGTTATTTTACTTATTAAATTTCTATTTTTACCTTTTTTAGGAATTGGATATATTTATATTTGGACAGAATTTTATGGAGGAATTGTTAAAGAATCTGTTGCTTATAGATTAATTATGTTTAGTAATTGGTGTTTACCTTCTCCTGCAAATATGACTTTATTAATAAATATTGTAAATTTTTTTGCAGATGAATTTGGATATTTAATTGTTATTACTACATTATTTTGTATTATTGGTTAACTATCCTTCATTTAGTTTATTTTATTTTGGTGGGTTTAAATTAATCTTATATTAGAATATAGAAATAATAAAATTAAAGTGTTTACTATATTATCAAAAATCTAATTATAAAGGTATAATAGATATAATTTTATAAAATATTTATTACATTAAAATGGTTAAAATATTTTGAATAGAGTTAATCATTCATAAACAATTCAAAAACATTTTGTCTTTTTATCTTAAAATTAACTAAATGATCCTTTCTATAATTTTTTTTTTATTAGAAATATTTAAACAAAAAGTATCTTTTCTCATATTTATAAGTATATGGAAAAGTATTTCAATAATATATTATAAATTTGATTTTTTTTTTTATTATTTAAATATCATAATTTAATGTTTTATAAAATAATGATTTTTTCAAAATTATAGAATATTTTCAATGCTAATTAATTATGTTATTTTTCAAAATATACAATTTTTATATTTTGATATTAATTAAATTCTTTTATTTTTATTAATAAACAATTCATTAATTTATATTTTTTAAAATCTATAGGTATCAATGGATATTTTTTGAGTTGGGAAAAAAAAAAAAATAAAAAAAAAATAAAAATTAAAAAAAAATAAAAAATTTTAAATTAAAATATTATAAAAATATTAAAATTAGTA
>JAJJKW010001554.1:0-70798 GCA_023805745.1 Isotricha sp. YL-2021b
AAAAATGCCAAAAATGAAAACAAAATCGTACTTAAAAAAACGTGCGTCTATGACTTCAACTGGTAAAATCCGTGTTGCTAGAAATGCTCACCACAAATGTCTGTCGCATCATTCCAAACGTGCTAATAACGCTGGAACGAAACCACAGTATTTGAACGAAAACATGGTGGGTCAGGCTAAAATCTTGGCTCCATACGGTTTGAAATAATCAAGGGGGCACATTATGGCAAGAGTAAAACGCGGACCAACCGTTAAACAAAAACACAATAAGATACTTGAACGTGCCAAAGGTTATTTGGGCCGTCATCATTCAACATATCGTGCTGCTCGTGAAAAAACCGAAAAAGCTGGACAATATGCATATCGCGATCGTCGTCAAAAGAAACGTGATTTTCGTTCTTTGTGGATTGTTCGTATCAATGCAGCTGTTCGTTCAAATGGTTTGACATACAGCCAGTTCATGAATGGTTTAAAGAAAGCAGGTATTACATTGGACCGCAAAGTTTTGGCCCAAATGGCATACGATGCTGATAAAAACTTTGAAACATTGATTGAAACTGCAAAACGATTTATTGCCGAATCCGCGAAATAACGCTTTACGGCAAGGGTTTTGTTTTGTTAAAATTAAGGCCGTAGAGATACGGTCTTATTCTTTTTATAAACGGGGTAAAAATGAAAGATAAAATTAAAAACGCATCGTCACTTGAAGAATTACAGGCTTTGTACACAGATACTTTTGGTAAAAACGGTACAATGACTGCAAAATTAAAGACAATGGCAACACTTTCTAATGAAGAAAGGGTGGTTGTTAATACAGAAAATGCCGAATTGCGTCAATTGTTTAAAGAAAAACAGACAGAATTGGAAAATGCGGCATTAAATGCAAAGTTGGCCACGGAATATGTTGATGTGACATTGGATAATGAACCTGAAAATCGTGGAACATTACATCCGTTAACACAAAGTTTAAAAGAATTATCTGCAATTATGGAATCTTTTGGTTTTACACTTTGGACAGGTCCAGAAATCGAAGACGATTGGCATAATTTTACTGCTTTGAATACCCCGGAATATCACCCTGCCCGTGATATGCAAGATACATTCTTTTTGGAAAATGGCAATGTAATGCGAACACAGACATCTGCAATTCAAATTCGTGCAATGGAAAAACACGGCGCACCTATAAAGATTTTTGCCATCGGTTCTACTTATCGTAAAGAATTAGATGCAACACATTCTTGTATGTTTGGTCAAATGGAAGGTTTATATGTAGACAAGAATATAACAATGTCTGATTTAATCGGGACATTGCGTTCCATGCTTTCAAAATTCTTTGAACGCGATATTGAAATTCGTATTCGTCCATCTTATTTCCCATTCACAGAACCATCTGTTGAATTTGATATGAAATGGGGCGATAAGTGGCTTGAAATGGGTGGTGCAGGTATGGTGCATCCAAATGTTTTGAAAAATTGCAACATAGACCCAGATGAATATCAGGGTTTTGCATTTGGTTTTGGGTGGGATCGTATGGCTATGATTAAATACGGCTTGAACGATTTGCGAAAATTCTATGATGGCGATATTCGTTGGTTGAAAAACACTGGTTTTTAATAAAGGGGTTATAAAATGAAATGGTCGATTAATTGGTTAAAACAATATTTAAAAACAGATTTAACCCCAGAACAAATTGCGGATAAATTGACAGCCATTGGATTGGAAGTAGAAGATTTATATAATCCTGTTTTGCCGATTGCTGCAAAAATTGTAGAATGCAAACCACATGAAAATTCTGATCATTTACATGTTTTAAAGGTAGATGATGGAACTGGTAAATTGCGTCAGGTTGTATGTGGTGCACCAAATGCCCGCGAAGGTTTGGTTTCTGCGCTGGCATTACCAGGGTGTAAAATTGGCGATATGGTTATCGAACCTGGAAAATTACGCGGTGTAGAATCAAATGGTATGATGTGCAGCGCAAAAGAATTGGGTATTGGTGATGATCACAGTGGTATTATCGAATTAAATGAAAAATCTGAAACAATCGGTCAACCAATATCAGCGTTGGCAGGTTCTGGTTCTGCAATACTTGAAACATCTATTACACCAAATCGTCCTGATTATTTGTCTGTGCGTGGTATTGCGCTGGATTTATCTGCGGCGGATGCGGGTGAATTTGTTGATGAAAAAATCACAGAATTGAAAGAAGTAAAAGGAACCCGTAAAGTTAATTTGGTTGCTGCAGATGCATGTCCAACATATCGTTTCTGTGAAATTCATGGAATAAAAAATGCACCGTCAAATAAGACAATTCAAAATAGTTTATTATCTGCCGGAATTAATCCAAAGAATGCACCTGTGGACGCAACAAATTATATTTGTTATGATTTGGCACAACCAATGCATTGTTTTGATGCCGATGAAATTGTTGGTGATATAACTGTTCGTATGGCAAAATCCGGGGAAAAATTCACAGACCTGTTCGGAAACGAACACGAATTATGTGATAAAGATTTGGTTATCACTGATGATGCGGGTATTTTGGCTTTGGCCGGTGTTGTTGGTGGTGCGCGTGGTATGACCACAGATAAAACACAAAATATTATTTTGGAATCTGCGTATTTTAATCCGGTGTCTGTTCGTAAATCTGCAAAAAGACACGGTATATCAACAGATTCTTCATACAGATATGAACGTGGCATAGATCCAGATGGAACATTGCGTGCTTTATCAAAAGCGGCAAAAATCATAATGGATACCTGTGGTGGTAAAATTGTAAATGTTGGTGGCGCGGGTCGTTTGTCCTATACGCCAGAATCTGTGGTTTATAATCCAAAATTGTTGGAACAAAAGACGGGTATTCAAATTGATTCAAAAACCCAAAAAGAAATTTTGAAAAAATTGCATTTTGATATCAAAGAAGATAAAAAAAGCAATTGGCTTATTACACCAACATCACAAAGGGTTGATATAGTAATTCCTGAAAACATAGTTTCTGAATTGGTTCGTATTTATGGCTATGATAAAATTGGTTTGAAAGAAATGCCACAAAATACAATTACGGCCATTCATAACGATATGAATTTGGAATTAAAACAAAAATTGGCAAATCGTGGATTAAACGAAGCAGTCACTTTTGGTTTCGGTAATTCAAAGGTTGAAAATTTATTAACAGATAAACCAATAATTAAAATTGCAAATCCAATTGTTAATGATTTGGATACGGCCAGAAACGGTTTGTTGGGAAATTTGTTGATTGCTGTTGCTAATAATGAAAAACGCGGTTTCGCAGATATAAATATGTTCGAACTTGGTACGGTATTTGATGGTGATATGCCGTGTGAACAACATACGTCTATTTGTATAGTTCGCAGTGGTGAAACATCGCCTAAACATTGGCAAAAACACAATCGTGATATTGATGTGTTTGATGTAAAGGCTGATTTGGTATCATTACTTGGTGCACAAAAATATACCATAGATACAACAAATGCACCGCTTTGGGCACATCCATACGTTTATGGAAAAATTGTTCAAGGTAAAAAAGTATTGGCTGAATTTGGTCAATTACACCCAAGTGTTGCAAAGCAATTGCATATAAAATCAAAAGTATTTGTTGGTATAGTGAATAATATTGATGATTTACCAAAAAATCCAAAATATAAAAAGATACCGATGACTGATTTTATGCCAATTAAACGTGATTTTGCTTTTGTTGTAGATTCTAATTTTGAATCACAAAAAATCATTGCTGCTGCAATGGCTGCAGATTCAGGTATATCTGATGTTATTGTGTTTGATGCATTTGATATGGGTAATGGTCAAAAATCAATTGCGTTCACAATTACAATTTATCCAGATCATAATATGTCTGATAAAGAATTGTTGGATATACAAGATAAAGTAATTAAAAATATAGAATCAAAATGTGGCGCAAAGTTGCGTGCATAATGAAATAAAAAAATACCGGCATTTGCCGGTGTTTTTTTATCTTTGTAAATTATTTGTTATTTGTAATATCTGTTGTAAACGGTTTTGTTCGCACGCTTCAATAATATCTTTGGCATCTTGATTATAAAAATTAAATATATGATTAAATTGTTTTGCAAGTACGCGAACGGAAGAACCTTGGACTAATTTGTCATGTTTTTCATATCCAGGTAATTTCATTTGGGATGCTAATTCTATGCCTTCAACAATCCATTTGTTGTATTTGATTTGCGTTAAATTGTTTTTATATATAAAAGTTTTTACAACGGCTACACCGTTTGGTAAAAACTCTGGTGTGTTTTCAATGTTTAATTCTGTTTCGGGACACCCTGCAATATACATTGCCATTTCTTTGGCTTTGTCGCGAGTTGTAAATTTTGTATCTTTGTTAACAATCATTACTATTCTACCTTGTTGTTTCAAAACGATGTTTGATTTTTTCGATTTTTGCTTGTTCGCGCAAGAAAGCCGCAAGTCTTAATTTGCAAGCATTGCTAACAAGTTTCGCTTCTTCGGGTTCTTCTATTTTAATGTATTTTGTGGCGTTTTTAATGTGTTTTATACAGAATACCAGGGTTTCTCTGCCTTTTTTGTCGCATTGAACTGTTACAAAGGCTTTTCCATCGCCAATAAGATACATTTGATCTGTAATAGAAGTTACTGGGGTAGAACTGATGTCATCAGTCAAAATCGCGTCAATAATTTCACCACATTTTTTACTTGTTTTGTGTATCATTTATAACCTTTTTTATTTTTTATCGCTTGTATTATATATAGTAATTTTGACAAGTCAAGAAGTTTGTCAAATATATAATAGTATCAAAAACTTGATTTTTGGATATATTCATTGTATAAATAAGGGCATGAAAATAAACACAATAATTATTATTAAATAAATGGCGCTGCGCTTTGGCAATGCCCGGGGCGCGTATGGCGCCATTTTTAATATAAAAAGGCAAAAACATGTCGTATAAAAAAACAGAACCAAAGGCCAATTTTTCTGAAATTGAACATAATGTGCTGCAATTTTGGCGCGAAGATGATACATTTCATAAATCATTAAACAAAACCAAAATGGGCGAACCTTTTAATTTTTATGATGGTCCTCCATTTGGAAATGGTTTGCCACATTGGGGGCATTTGGGGGTTTCTGCGATTAAAGATATGGTTTCGCGTTTTCAAACTATGCGCGGAAAACACGTTGTTCGCGAACTGGGGTGGGATTGTCATGGCCTGCCAGCCGAAAACAGTGTTGAAAAGAAACAGGGAAAATCAGCAAAAGATATTGTTGCAGATAACGGAATTGCCGCGTTTTGTGATATGTGTCGCTCTGACGTTATGACATATACTAACGAATGGTTGCGTTATATTGAACGTATTGGCCGTTGGGTTGATGGTGGTGATAATTTTGGTTATCGCACCATGGATAAAAACTATATGGAATCTGTTATCTGGGCATTGAAACAATTATATGACAAAGGTTTGCTTTATAAAGATTTCAAGGTTAATCCATATGATTGGAAATTGGGAACTGTTTTATCAAACAGTGAAGCGTCCAGTGAATACCAAGATATTGTTGATGATACTGTAACTGTTTGGTTTGAATTGGAAAATGGTGATCGTGCAATTGCATGGACAACAACGCCATGGACATTGCCTGCGAATTCTGCATTGGCGGTAAATCCAGATATGGAATATGTTCGTATGCGTCACAATGACGGTCATGTTTATGTTTTGGCGAAATCACGTTTAAAAGCATATGAAAAAGTTTTTGGTGAATCTGAAAATATTGGAACGGTATTGGGTAAAGATTTGGTTGGTATTCATTATAAACCAATATTTAATTATTATGAAAACAGTGATGCACTGCTTCATCAAATAATTGCCGCCGATTATGTAAGTGATGGCGATGGTACCGGCATTGTTCATATTGCACCTGCCTATGGCGAAGATGACTATTGGGCGGCCAAGGCTTTGGATCCAAAATTTCCGGTAATTTTAAATGTTGATAGTTATGGTAATTTTGATTCGTCGGTTAAAGATTGGGCGGGTCAAAATATATTTGAAGCCAACCCGAAAATTATTGATTGGTTGAAACAAAATGAAATTTTGGTCAAAAAAGATCAACATAAACACAGTTATCCATTTGGTCCACGCAGTCATGAAAAACTGATTTATCGTGCAACAGATGCATGGTATATTGATGTTCCAAAAATTCGTGAACGCTTGGTTGAAATAACCAAAAATGAAACAACATGGACCAGTGCGGGTAATCGTTTTATGGCGTGGATTTCAAATGCACGTGAATGGGGTATTTCAAGAAACAGATTTTGGGGTGTTCCGTTACCAATTTGGGAAAAAGACGGTGAATATAAAATCTTTGGTTCAATTAAAGAATTGGAAGATTTCTTTGGTGTAAAAATCGATGATTTGCATCGTCCAACATTGGATGCACTGACTAAAGACGGATGGCATCGTATAACGGACGTTTTAGATTGTTGGTTTGAAAGTGGATCCATGCCATTTGCACAATTGCATTACCCATTTGAAAATGCAGATAAATTCGAAAAGAATTTCCCAGCCGATTATATTATCGAAGGTCAAGATCAAACACGTGGATGGTTTTATTCTTTGATGATAATGGCGGTTGCATTGTTTGATAAACCTGCATTCAAGACAGTGTCTGCGAACGGTATGATTTTGGATGAACAAAAAAGAAAGTTTTCTAAATCATTACATAACTTTGTTGACCCAAGTGAACAAATTGAAAAATATGGCGCAGATGCAATACGTTTGTTTATCCAAGGCAGTAATTTTATGAAAGCCGAAGGTGTTGGTGTTGATAAAGAAGGTGTTGTATTTAACGACACAATTAAAACAATTTTAACACCACTTTGGAATGCGTATCATTTCTTTACACTTTATGCTAATGCAGGAAATATCACTGTTGAAAAAGATCCTGATTCTGACAATTTGTTGGATAAATATATTTTGGCTGAATTAAACGAATTGATAAAAACAACAACAGGTGCGCTGGATGAATATAAACCAGATGTTGCGGTCAAAGAATTTGTTAGATTCCTGGATATATTAAACAACTGGTACATTCGTCGTAATCGCGACAGATTCTGGGACGAAGATGTCAGTGCGTTTGAAACATTACATTATGTATTAAAAACATTTGTAAAATGTTTGGCACCTTTTGCACCGTTTATCAGTGAATATATTTATAAAAATTTAACTGGCGATGAATCTGTACATTTACAAGATTGGCCAACGGCTGGAAACACAGATACAAAAATATTGGACGATATGCGTCGTGTTCAAATGATTGTATCAACCGGAAAACAATTGCGTGAACAATATAAATTGCGTAATCGTTTGCCACTTCAAGATGCTACAATTGCCGGTGTTGAAATGTTTGACTATGCAGATATTATTGCGGACGAATTAAATGTAAAAGAAGTCAAATTCATAGATGATATTCACAGTGTTGCAGACAGTTTTGTATATTTAATCACACCAAAAATTGGTTCGCGTTTGGGCGGTGCTTTGAAAGATATTATCCCGGCCGTTAAACGTGGCGAATACACAATTGATGGCGATAAATTGGTTGTTGGCGAATATGTATTAAATGCTGACGAATTTGAAAACCGTTTAACCGTCAAAGATGGGGTTACGGGTGCCGCATTGTCTGATAATACCGCGGTTGTTGTTTTGAATACCGAAATCAATGGTGAATTAATTGCCGAAGGTTTGGTAAACGATGCATTGCGTTTTATCCAAGATTCGCGCAAGGCTGCAAACCTGGATGTTTCGGACAGAATCAAATTGACATATACTGCCGATGTTGCATTGTCCAACGCAATCGAAGCCCACAAAAAACGCATTATGCATGATGCCTTGATTGTTGAAATGGAAATGGGCGATGCCAATCAATTTGAAAAGCAAATCGAAGATTACAATTTCGCAATCAATATCGAAAAAGTAAATGGCTAAATCGAACATAACTCTTACACCGGATATTTATTTTGAAAATGTTCCAAAGACATTGAATATGAATATCCGGTCTGAATTATATTCGACAAATGAATTTACTTTTGCGGTGGCTGTTATTTTGTCGGCCCAGGCTACCGATAAAAAAGTAAACGAAGTAACCCCAGAACTTTTCAAGATTGCACCAACCCCGGATAAAATGTTGAAATTGGGGCTGGACGGACTTAAAGAACATATTCGTGTTATTTCTTTCTTTAATAACAAGGCAACCAGTATTATAAAACTGGCATCACAATTGCATGGCGAAAACAGTGATGATTTGAATTATAAATTTCCACAAAAATATCATAACAGAAATGAACTTATGAAATTGGGCGGTATCGGTCAAAAGACAGCAAATGTAGTTATGAATGTTTTATGGAATGCACCAAATATTGGTGTTGATACACATGTGTTCCGTAATGCACACCGATATGGTTGGGTGGGTGAAAAAGAAAACACACCTGAAAAAGTCGAAGAAAAATTAATTAAAATAATTCCACAAAAATATCATCCAATTGTAAATCATGTGATGGTTTTACATGGACGTTATACTTGCAAGGCCCTGCGTCCAGATTGTGAACATTGTCCAGTTGCCAAATGGTGTAATGCGAAAGATAAAAGAATATAAAAACACCGGCAAATGCCGGTGTTTTTTATCTGGTGCCGGAAACAAGACTTGAACTTGCGACCCCCTCATTACGAATGAGATGCTCTACCAACTGAGCTATTCCGGCGATATGGGGATATTAGTATATATTTTTATTTATTTCCACTTTTTATTTTGCGCAAAACGACCATTATGCCGGCCGGTGTCATACCCGGTATTCGTGATAATGCCGCAATGTTTTCAGGACGCGTTTTGGTCATTTTTTCAACCAATTCATTTGTTAGTCCTGATAAAGATTGATAGTCAAAATCGTTTGGTATTTTTAACATGGAATCTTTTTTATAATTTGCAATTTCGCGTTCGTTTCTTTGTATATATCCTGCATAAAATTTATCGTTTTCAATTGCAACAGATTCACGCATATTTAAAATTTGTTCGTGTAATTCGTGCGATATCAAGCCTAATTTTTCAGACATGTCGCCCAACCTTAATATCGCATTATCTGCACGTAAATTTAATCTGTATTCTGCGCGTGAAGTAAACATACGATATGGTTCATCAACACCCAATGTTGTTATATCATCAATCAAAACACCAATCATAGAATTTGTTCTATCGATGATTAAAGGTTCGATATTTAATGCAACTGCGGCCGCATTGGCACCGGCAATTAAGCCCTGGGCGGCGGCTTCTTCATATCCAGATGTCCCATTGATTTGACCGGCAAAAAATAATCCATTGATATCTTTTGATTCCAATGTAGATTTTAATTTTCGTGCGTCAATTGCATCATATTCAATTGCATATCCATATCGTGCAATACGCGCGTTTTCCAGGCCAGGAATTGTGCGTATCCATTTATCTTGGACATCTGCACCAAAACTGGTTGATATTCCATTTGGGTATATTAAATCACTGTTATAACCTTCGGGTTCAAGGAATATATGATGCGTTTTATGTTCTGGGAAACGCATAACTTTATCTTCAAGCGACGGACAATAACGTGGCCCCAGGCCGCGAATATCACCATTATACATTGGTGCGTTTTTAATGTTATCACGAATTATTTGATGTGTTTCTTCGTTTGTATGTGTGATAAAACAAGTATCATTTATTGTGTTATTTTTATCACCCAAACCAAACCAATCATGTGGTGTGTCACCCGGTTGTAATTCACAAACAGAAAAATCAATACTGTCACGATATATACGTGCCGGGGTTCCTGTTTTTAATCTTAATAATTCAAAACCGTTTTCACGTAACACATTTGAAATATGATTATCATTTTCCTGGTATTCGCCATTATCCATTAAACGACCAGATTCAATTTTTTCATTTCCACGTGTGACCAAACCACCCAAGAAAGTTCCGGTTGTTAACACAATAGATTTTGCGATGTATTTATCGTTGATAGTTTTATTTTGTAAATCCAGTTTTTCAACCTTGTCAAAAATAACATCTAAATTCTGGGTTGATTTTAAAATTTTCATAACCGCATCGTGATAAAAATTACGGTCTATTTGTGCGCGCAGGGCCTGTGTTGCGGCACCATGTGTTGCATTTAATGTTCGCCAATGAATACCGGCGCTGTCTGCGGCATTTGGCATAACACCACCAAATGCAGCCATTTCGGCAACCATTTGTGATTTTCCCGGACCGCCGATGGACGGATTGCAAGACATTGCGCCAATATCGCTTTCGCGCATTGTCAAAAGCAAGGTTTTTGCACCACGACGGGCAGATGCCGCTGCGGCTTCAACCCCGGCGTGCCCACCACCAATAACAATCACATCATAATTTTGCATTTGATTAAAAGCGTCCCATTCCGCCGTTTACATGAATTGTTTGGCCGTTGATATATGACGCTTCGTCACTGGCCAAGAATACACATGCATTTGCAATATCAATTGGTTCGCCAAAACGACCCGCCGGTATTTGTTCCAGATATTTAGATTTTAATTCATCTGGCAAAACATCAGTCATTGGTGTTTTTATAAAGCCTGGTGCGATTGCGTTTGCAGTGATTCCACGTGATGCAACTTCGGCGGCAATAGATTTTGTCATTGCGATAATTCCACCCTTGCTTGCGGCATAGTTTGCCTGGCCTGCACCACCAATTGTACCGATAATAGATGCCATATTTATAATACGACCAAAACGTTGTTTCATCATTGGCATAATAACGGCGCGACACATTTTAAATGTTGCACGCAAATTAGTATTCAAAACATTATCGAATTGTTCATCAGTCATACGCATCATAAGTGTATCCGCAGTAATTCCGGCATTGTTAATTAAAACATCAATGCGCCCTGCTTTTTCGATTGTGTCGTTTATTAATTTTTCTGCAGCACCGTCAGCGGATAAATCAGATTGAATTTTTATAAAAGAATCATCAAAAGATGATAATTTTTCCAAATTACGTCCAGTTACAACAACGGTTGCGCCTGCATTTTTCATTTGTTGTGCAATCGCACCACCAATGCCACCGGTTGCGCCAGTAATTAAAACAACTTTATCTTTTAATTCAAACATAATTCATCCCCTTATTTGTGTGCATTTATTTTATCTGTTGTGCGTTTTGTCATACCAATCAAGGCTTCGCCTGGACCAATTTCTGTTAAATCATCAATTCCCAGATTTACCATTTCCAGAACACTTTCGCGCCAACGAACACCATGTGTTATTTGATATAATAATGCGTCCTTGATTTCGTTGATATCTGTCATCGGTTTGCAGGTTTTATTTGAAATGATTGGGACAATCGGTGTTCTTATTTCAATTTCGTCCAATGCTTTTTTCATAATATCAACCACAGGTTCCATTAAACGTGAATGTGGTGGCACAGATAAAGCCAATTTCATTGCGCGTTTTGCACCATTTTCTTTTGCCAGTTCCATTGCGCGTTCAATTGCGTTATTTGCCCCAGATATAACAATTTGTCCCGGACAATTATCGTTTGCGATATCGCATACGCCACCTGTTTCTGATTCAGCCTTTTCACATACCTTTTTCAAATCATCAAATTCCAAACCCAAAATCACGGCCATTGCGCCCTGACCCGCCGGCACTGCGTTTTGCATAGATTCGCCGCGCAATCTTACCAATTTTATTGCGTCGCGCAAAGATATAGCACCCGCAGCGCATAATGCGGTATATTCACCCAATGAATGTCCCGCAACATAATCTGGTGTTGGATAATTACCAGCGCGATACATTGCGATAGATGTTGCCAAAATCGCCGGTTGAACATTTGCAGTTAAAGTCAATGTTTCAATTGGGCCGTTAAAAATAATGTCTGATAATTTTTCGCCCAAAACCGCGTCCATTTCGTCAAATACAGCGCGCGCATCGGCGTTATTTTCATATAAATCTTTGCCCATACCAACGGCCTGTGCGCCCTGGCCCGGAAATACATAAATCGATGACATATTTGTCCTTTTGTTATATATCAATAAAATTATAGGAAATTAAAAGCAAAAATCAACCGATTATCATTTGCGCATGGAAAATTCGCAACCGCAATATTTTTGACGGTAAAAATCAGTTTCATGATTGATTTTATTGCGCAATTCTTCGTTCCATTTGATTGGTAAATATTTTATTTCGCCACATGATTGTTCACCGGCACAATCAACCTGATTCTGATCTTTGAAACGCGATACCCCAAATACAGATGCGATAGCATTAAATCCATGCTTTTTTGCATATTCACGTGCATAACAAAAACGATATGCGAAACACTTACTGCAACGAGCACCGCGTTCTGGTTCGTTTTCAAGTCCTTTTACGGATCTGCGCCAATCATCGTGATTGTAATCGCCAATTACATATTTTACACCCAAAGATTCACAATATTTTATTTGTTCATTTAATCTTTTTTGATATTCAGATTCTGGAAAAATATTTGGGTTAAAAAACATAACGATAAAATCGTCTATGTTTTCGATTTCGCCATTTGCCAATTGTTTAATTGCACCACATGAACATGGTGCACAACAAGACATTAAAATCAGTTTAATTCCTGACATTTTCGTTTGGGTCCTTGATATATTTCATTCTTAAAAATTTGACAGTTTCTTTGAAACGCTCAATGTGCCATGGTCTATTGAAATTTTCATCTATATAAAATTCATCAGATGCAAAACTTGATACACGACCATAAATAAATTTAGAAAACAACTTTTCTACTTTTGGTGCGACTGTGCAAATTTCATTTTTATGTTTTGTGTGCAAGCAGCGATCATGATATCTGCATATATCACATGACATATAAAGGAAGCAATGTGTTGAATCACAATTCCACACATTTATTTTATGAATAGTAGGTTTTTCATCATTTAAATGATAAGATTTATATTTTTGATTATCCATTAAATTCGGTTCCCAGTTTAGATTCTTCATTTATTTCATATAAACCAGAATCATCATCGTTTACCTTTAATTCTGCACCACTGCAAAGCATACCGGCACTTTCAACCCCCGCGACATTACGTGGTTTAATTGGTTTGTTTGTTTGTGGAATAATCGCGCCAATTGGTGCGAATACCGCCAACATATCTTTTTTTACATTTTGTGCACCACAAACGACAGTGTAATCTTGTGAACCATCATTTATTGTGACAACGTGTAAATCTTCGCGTTGTGGATGATTTTTTACATCAACAATTTTTACAACTTTTAATTGAGGTGTTTTTTTAGATGAATATTTTTCTGTTAATGTTTTAACCATATCTTCGTCTATTTTTTCAAACAGATTTTCAGGGATTGTGAATTCTGTGCCATCTTTAACGCGTCTTTCAAATTCGTTTGGCCATGATAAGTCGTGTTTATCTGCAAAAATATTTTTCATTTTTTCAGCAGTATCTGGAATAAATGGTTGTGACACACGTGCATAAAAATCAATCAATTGAAAACAGTTGTTTAACACATGTTGTGCCGCGTCCATATCGCCATTTTTAACCAATGTCCATGGTTCGCGTTCGGTCATATATTCATTACCAATCGCCCAAAGACCGCGCAATGCAAATACTGATGCACGTAATTCACATTTTTCCAAAGCATTTGTTAATTCAGATAATTTTTCATCAATTCTTGATTTTAATTCGGTGTCTAATTCACCAGATTTTGGAACAATATTACCAAAGTTTTTATTTGATAATTTACAAACACGTGAAACAAAATTACCCAACATTCCGTTCAAATCTTTGTTAACAATATCTGCAAAACGATCTATTGTGAAATCTGTATCATCTGTTTCAGGTGCAGATGCTAACAAAGCATATCTCCATGTATCAGATGGTGCGTCATTTATAGCATCAACCAAGAATATCCCGTTTCCTGATGATTTAGATATTTTTGCACCGTTGAAATTCATAAAATTAACGGCTTTTAAAACATCAACTGTTTTCCAATTATCATTCATTGCTAATTCTTGGGATGGGAAAAATACAGCATGGAAAGATACATTATCTTTGCCCATAAATTGAGTGTAATGACAATCTGGATTTTTCCACCAAGATTCCCAATCTTTATTTGCTGCCTGGGATATAGAAACATAACCCCATGGTGCATCGAACCAAACATAGAACACTTTATTTTCGTATCCAGGTTTGTTTACAGGTATTCCCCATTTTAAATCGCGTGTAATAGGTGCATCATGTAATCCTTCGTCTAACCATTTATTAGCAATAGCGGTTGCTGTTTTTGGCCAACCTTGGCGTGAATTTATCCATTGTCTTAATTTGTCGGACATTTCGCTTAATTTGAAATACAGGTGTTTCGTTTCGCGCATTTCAACTGGTGAATTTGGATCTTCGGCACTGTGTGGGTTAATCAAATCAGATGGTTCAAGTGAAGCACCGCATTTTTCACATTCGTTTCCATATGCTTTTTCATAGCCGCATTTTGGGCATGTTCCAATAACATATCTGTCTGCTAAAAATCTTTTTTCATTAACAGAATATGGTTGCATAGATGTTTTTTCTTCTATCAAACCTTGTTCATCAAGACGATTAAATAAATCATGAATCAGTTTTTCTTGTAATTCGGTATGTGTGCGTCCAAACAAATCAAATGATAAATTAAAATCTTTCACAGATTGTGCATGTTTTGCACGATATTTATCGACATATTCTTCGATAGATAAATTTTCTTTGCGGGCACCGATTTCGGATGTTGTTCCATGTTCATCAGAACCACATATAAACAAAACATCGCGCCCCATTGCTCTGCAAAAACGAGCATAAACATCACTTGGTAATAAACAGCCAATCAAATGCCCAATATGTAAATTGTTATTCACATATGGTAATGCTGATGTAATAAGATATTTCTTTGCCATGTTTTGTCCTTTTTACGAATAAACGCCCAAAAGATGGGCGTCATTTTTAATTCTGGTGGGTGGTATTGGGCTCGAACCAACGACCTCCACGATGTCAACGTGACGCTCTAGCCAACTGAGCTAACCACCCAAAGCACACAGATTATAACAGTAAAAATCTTGATTGCAATAAAAAAACCGGCTTATGCCGGTGTTTTTAATACATGGTTTGTAAAATGTGTTTACTTTTATCAATATTGGATAACATTTTACCACTGCCCAATGCAACGCATGCCAATGGGTTATCTACCAAAAATGCTGGTAATCCAGTTGCTGCGCGGATAGCGGCATCAAGACCGCGCAAAAGTGAACCGCCACCAGTCATGGCAATACCCAAATCTGCAATATCGGCAGACAATTCAGGTGGTGTGGATTCAAGTGCCAAATGAACAGTGCTTACAATTTTCGAAACTGTTTGTGATAAAGCAGTTGCGATTTGTGATTCTGTGACAATTGTTTCGCGTGGTGTGCCACTCATCAAATCGCGTCCTTTGATTTTCATTGATAATTCGTTTGCTTTATCTTTTGGCATAATGGCAGTACCGATTTTCTTTTTGATTTCCTCGGCTGTGTTTTCACCGATCAATAAATTTTTATTCTTGCGGACATAATCAATAATATCTTCATCCATTTGGTCGCCGGCAGTACGGACAGCATTTGAATAAACGATTCCACCCAAAGACATAACGGCAACTTCTGTTGTTCCACCACCAATATCCAAAACCATAGATCCCAAAGGTTTTTCAATTGGCAAACCCGCACCAATAGCGGCCGCTGTAGATTCTTCGACGATATAAACGCGGCGTGCACCGGCGGCATCAGCGGCTTCTTGGATAGCACGTCTTTCCACAGGGGTTGCACACGAAGGTACACAAATAATAATAAGTGGTGCAGTTAATAAATTTCTTTGATGAACCTTGCGAATAAAGTATTTAATCATTTCTTCGGCAACTTCAAAGTCTGCGATAACACCATCGCGCAATGGACGAACCGCACTGATTGTGCCAGGTGTACGACCAAACATTTGTTTTGCCTCTGCCCCAACAGCCAATATTTCTTTGCGTCCTTGCAGACGGTTTTCTTGGACCGCAACAACAGATGGTTCATTAAGAACAACGCCGCGTCCCTTGACATAAATCAAAGTGTTTGCAGTGCCCAAATCAATTGCCATATCTGCGGAAAAAAACTTTAATAACCAATTATACATTATTCAATCCCTTGTCTTTAATGTTCGCATTATAAAACAGGCTTTTAAAAAATCAAGCACACATAGCAAATTTTGCTTTTTTATTTGATTTTCTTTATATTCTGGTATAATTCCGGGCATGAAACGAAAAACCATACGTAATCACAAAGATTTTATTGTTCCGCACGATTGTCCTGCGGTGATGGGGCAATATTTTATTGTAAAAGCCAAACCAATGGCAAAATCAGATGCCAGATATGGTGTTATTGCATCAAAAAGAACTTTTAAATTGGCGGTTCAAAGAAATCGTGCAAAACGTCTGTTACGTGATTGGATTGCGTATAACGAAGATTTAATGTTGCCGAATTTTGATTATGTTTTTATTGCGCGCGGGGCAATTTTAGATTGTACACGCGAAACCGGACGCAATAAAATGGCAGATTCTTTAAAGAAAATTTCAAAATGAAAAACGATTTTTTTACACGCACAGGCTGTCGCCTGGTAAGATTTTATCAATTATGTATATCCCCATTTATTGGCGGTCGTGCGGCGTGCAGATTTGTGCCAACGTGCAGTGAATACACAAAACAGGCAATTGAAAAATATGGATTAATTCATGGAACATGGCTGGGAATAAAACGTATATCACGGTGTCGTCCCGGTGGTGGGTGTGGATACGATCCTGTTCCTTGACATAAAAATACAATGTGGTAAAATTTAAATAATATGCATTAATAAAAAGGATTTATAATTATGTCTTCTTTTAGGTCAACAGTTGAAAATATGTCCAAATTAATGGATGAAATGGGCATAACAGAATTGGATCTGGAACGTCAACTGTTATTGGGTTTATATCGTAAACATATTCATTTGTCTAAACAACAGGCTGTTGCTGCGGCCCCTGTTGGATTTGTTGCACAATCAAACAAGGCAAATGGCGAAAATAAAATATCTGGTCATGCATTAAAATCACCAATGGTTGGTGTTGCGTACCTTGCCCCAGAACCAGGTGCTAAACCTTTTGTAAAGGTTGGCAGTGAAGTTAAAGCTGGTGATACAGTCGCTTTGGTCGAAGCCATGAAAACTTTCAATCCGATTAAATCGGATGTTGATGGTGTGGTCAAAGAAATTTTGGTGACAGATGGTATGGCTGTTGAATTTGATACACCTATTATTGTCATAGAATAACGGGGTGGATATGCCACAAATAAAAAAAGTTTTAATCGCTAATCGTGGTGAAATTGCGTTGCGTGTTATTCGCGCATGTCGTGATATGGGTATACGAACTGTTGCTGTTTATTCAACGGCTGACAGGGATGCAATGCATGTTAAATTGGCCGATGAATCTGTGTGTATTGGGCCGGCACCCAGCAGTGAATCTTATTTAAATGAATCTGCGATATTAACGGCTGCATTGTTAACAAATGCAGATGCAATTCATCCGGGATATGGTTTTTTATCTGAACGTGCAGACTTTGTGGACAAGGTTGAACAACACGGCCTTGTTTGGATTGGGCCAAGCAGTGATATGATTCGCAAAATGGGTGACAAAGTTAATGCAAAACAAACGGCAATTAAATGTGGTTTGCCTATCGTCCCGGGCAGTGATGGCGCATTGCGCGACATCGACGATGCGCTGGTTTGGGCAGATAAAATCGGATACCCTGTTATGATAAAGGCTGCTGCGGGTGGCGGTGGTCGTGGTATGCGTGCAATAAATAATGCAAACGAATTACGCGAAGCGTTCCCGATTGTAAAAGCTGAATCAAAATCTGCATTTGGTGATGATACACTTTATATGGAAAAGTTATTATTGCATCCACGTCATATTGAATTTCAGGTTTTAGGTGATAAACACGGTAATGTGGTAATCTTTGGTGAACGCGATTGTTCGTTGCAACGTAAAAACCAAAAGGTTATGGAAGAATGTCCTGCGGCAATATTAACGCAAAAACAACGCGATGATATGATTGAAGTTTGCAAAGCTGCGGCCAAGAAAATGAAATATACAAATGCCGGGACTTTTGAATTTATGTTCGAAGATGGCAAATTTTATTTTCTGGAAATGAATACGCGTTTGCAGGTGGAACATCCTGTGACAGAAATGGTTTATGGTATCGATTTGGTTCGTGAACAGATTCGTATTGCGGCCGGTGAAAAATTGGGATACACACAATCGAATTTGGTCGCGCATGGACATGCAATTGAATTTCGTATAAATGCCGAAGATCCGGAAACATTTATTCCAAATCCAGGCAAAATAACATTGTATGCGCCGTCTGGTGGACTTGGGGTGCGTGTGGACAGTGCGGCATATACAGGTTACACAATTCCATCAACTTACGATTCCATGATTGCAAAATTGATTGTTCATGCACAATCGAGACCTGCATGTATTATGCGTGCAGAACGTGCGTTGGACGAATTTGTTATCGAAGGGATTAAAACAACAATTCCATTACAGAAAAAATTGTTGGGAAATAGTGATGTTCGCCAATTAAAAACAGACAATCATTGGTTGGAACATTTTTTGGAATCTGAAAAAGAAGCCAAAGAAACAACAGAAGAAAATAAAGAATAAAAAACACCGGCAAATGCCGGTATTTTTATTCGTATCTTAAACTGTCTATCGGGTTTAATTTTGCGGCTTTGATTGCCGGCATTACACCAGATGCCAATCCAACAACAATCGCAACAGAAACAGATAATATTACCGGCCAAATTGAAAACGGAACAATGTAATGCAATATTAATCGTCCAACACCCTGCGATAATCCAACCCCCAGGACCAAACCAATCATAGACCCAATAAAAGATATCATCACAGATTCAGATAAAAATTGTATAATAATCATACGTTCGCGTGCGCCAATTGCTTTGCGAACACCAATTTCGCGCGTTCTTTCTGCGACAGATGTTAACATCATATTCATAATGCCTATGGATCCAACCAATAAAGATACAGCAGCAATCGCAATCAATAACAATTTTAAATATCCGGTAACCGTATCCATGGTTTCCATGATTTGTTTCATATCGGTAATTTGAAAGTCGTCTTCGTCATTTTCTTTTAATCTGTGTCTTTGACGCAAAAGAGATGTTATTTGTTCAATAACAACATTGTTATCAGAATCGTTATATATTTTTAATGCAATCATTGTGACGGCATCTGGAAATTTAGAACCCTGTAATCGTTTTTTAAGTGTTGTTATCGGAATTATAATCATGTCGTCTTGTGATCCAAATGCAGAATCACCACGTGCGCGCATCATACCAACAATAACAAAAGGCATATGTTGAATACGAATAATTTCTCCAACTGGATTTTCGGGTAATCCCAATTCAAAGGCTGTGTCTGGGCCAATAACCGCATATGTAGATGCGTTTTTAACAGCATTTTCATCAAAAAACGTTCCGTATTCTATATCTATGTCTTGGATTGATGCATAATCTGGTGATGTCCCCAGAATCATCGTGGACCAATTTTTGTTTCCATATATAACCTGGGCATTCCCCATTTGGGCGGGCGCAACAAAGGTAACATCATTCAATCTTTTTATTTGATCGGCATCTGTTAATGTCAGTGTTTGTCGATTCCCCATTCTGACACCACCAGTTCGTGCGGCGCCCGCGCGAACGACAATTGTATTTGTGCCAAGTGAAGAAAATTGGTCTGTAATAGATTTTTGAACTGTTTCACCAACCGCCACCATTATAACAACGGCCATCACACCAATAATGATACCCAATACGGTCAAAAAAGATCGCAATTTATTACCGCTTATTGATATCCAAGATTCTTTTAATATATCACCCAGTGTCATTTTTGTTTTTCTGATTTTAAAAGTGTTAATTCGCTTTTTGGAACGGGACCATCATAAGTGACGCGTCCATCAAAGATATGTATAATTCGGTGTGAATATTGTGCAATTTCAAATTCATGGGTAATCATAATAATTGTTATGCCCATTTCTTTGTTTAATTTTTCAAAGAATTTTAAAATTTCATTACCCATTTTTGAATCAAGCGAACCTGTTGGTTCGTCTGCCAATATCAATTTGGGGTTGCCGGCCAATGCGCGTGCTATTGCAACCCTTTGTTTCATTCCACCCGATAATTGTGTTGGAAAATAAGTTTCAAATTTTTCCAACCCAACAAGACGCAACATTTCGCGCGCACGTGTTATTCTGTCATTCATAACCCAACCACGATACATTAATGGCATCATCACATTGTCCAAAATAGTTCGTTTTGTAAGTAAATTAAAATTTTGAAAAACAAAACCAATGTATTCATTACGAACGGTTGCTAAATCGTCTGCACTCATTGTGCTTATATCTTTGCCGTATAATTCGTATGTGCCGGATGTTGCGCCATCTAATGCACCAATAATATTCATGCATGTTGATTTACCAGAACCGCTGGGGCCCATAATTGAAACAAATTCACCACTTTTTATTGTAAAATTTATATCAAACAAAACCTGTTGTGTTCCACCAATGCTAAGTGGAAAACTTTTGTTGATTTTATTTAACACAATAATATTTGTTTCGTTTTTCATTTTACATTCGTGGACGCATAGAACTTTTGTTTGTTGTGGTTTGACCTGTAAAACCAACAACGATTTTGTCTGTTTCTTTTAAATCGTCAGATATAATTTGTGTTTCTGTTGGGGTTGTGATACCGCGTTTGTATGGGACAAAAATAATGTCTTTACCGCGTTTAATCGCCAGGTGTGTTTTTGGTGTAATATCATCACTTACGTTTTCAATAATGTTTTTATATGAGCGTATTAACAAACTGGAATTTTTTGTTTTCCATGTGTCTTTTGCATTTGCAACAACAACCGTCACAAAAGCGGTCATCCCCGGCATTAATTTTAAATCGCTGTTATCAACATTAATTACAACAGTGTAAACGACAACATTTGAAACATTTGTTGGTGATAATCGTATTTGTTGAACATTACCTTTGAATATCATATTTGGATATGCGTCCACAGTAAACGTGACAGGCATACCTTCTTTTATCATACCAATGTCTGCTTCGGATACAGCGGTTTCAATTTGCATTTGGGATAAATCTTCGGCAATTTCAAACAGGTCTGGTGTTTGAAAAGATGCGGCCACAGTTTGTCCTTTGTCTACTTTTCTTGAAATAACGGTTCCGTCTACAGGTGAAGTAATTGTTGCATAACCCAAATTTGTCACCGCGCGTTCATATGCATATTGTGCCTTGTTAACGGCCTGTTGTGCCTGTTCATAAAGTGTTTGTGATTTTTCCATTTCTGCGCGTGAAATAAAACCGTCTTGGTATAAAGATTTATTTCGGTTATATTCGCTTTGCGCGTATTTTAATTCTGATTTCATTGAATCAAGTGATGCCAAAGCTTCATCGACGGTTGATTGTAAAACAGAAGGTTCGATTTTTAATAAAATATCGCCCTTTTTTACATGTGAATTATAATCTACAAAAATGTCTTCTATGGTTCCAGAAACTTGCGATCCAACATTAATGGTATTAACGGGTTGAATTTCACCGCTGGCGGTCACACTTTGTGTTATGTCACCACGTGTTATATCCATCGTGATATATTCTTTCTTTTTAGATTTAAAAGGGCATAACCACCAACAAAGCAGTATTAAAATTATGATTAATGCGCCAATCCACCATTTGTTGCGCCAAATATAATTCCATAATCTTTTTATAAAAGATGGTTTTTCATTATCCATTATTTATTATCCTTGATGCCATTTTTTATATCACCAATTGCCAAAGCAACGGCTGCGCGTTTTATAAATAAATCATATTTTGCACTGTTGTTTTGATTGCGTGCGTTTGCCAATTCAGATTGTGCCGTTTGCCAATCCAGCATTGTTGCGCGCCCTACTTTATACATGCCAGATGTAACGCGTTCGTTTTCGGTTGCTGATTTAAGTAATGATTCAGTTTGAATCAAAACATTTTGTGCGGTTTTATAATTTTGATATGCAGTAAAAACATCCATCATTGCATTATTAGAAATATTTTCTTCGTCGTATTTTGTGCTTTCGTAATCTGCACTGGCTGAACGTGCATTATAAAAATTTAGAAAACCTGTGAATATAGGCATAGATGCAGAAAAACCAATACTGCCATGTGTTTTTAATGTCATATCTTTAAACATTCCACCAACGGTTGTATCAGTTGTTTCAACAGAAGCATTAACAGAAATTGATGGTAAATTTTTTAAAAAAGCACTGTTGCGGCGATGCCATGCGGCATTTGTTTGAGATTTCGCCTTTAATAAATCTGGTCTTTGTTTTCGTGCAACAGAAATTAATTCGTCTATGTTTTTACTTTCAGCGGTGCTGCCAAATGAAGCGGGCATATCTTTTATTTTAATGCTTTCGTTTGTTGAAAAAGACAAGATATTTAAAAGATTGCCTTTTGCAATTTCACGATTGTTTTTTGCACGTTCTAATGCCAGTTCTGATGATGCCAATGTGGTGTCGGCTTTGTAAACATCAGCGCGTGCGACCGCACCAGATTTATATTTTTTATCTGCGGTTTCTTTCGCTGTTTTTGCCACAGTTAATGCAGATTTTGCCGATAATACATTTGCATCTGAATTTAATAATGCATAATATGCACCAACAATAGAATAAATAAAGTTTTGGATTGTTTCGTCATAATCAAATCCTGCAGCTCGATATGTTGCCAATGTTTGTGCGAAATCTGATTCGCGTTTCCCAAAATCGAAAATTAAATAAGATGCCGAAAGCGAAGCATTATAATTCCAATCATCATCTTCTGTGTGTGAACGGTGTGCGCTGGCACTGCCGGAAAAGGATGGTAAATAATAAGAATGTGCGGCATTTTTGGTGAAGCGTGCAGATTGCAAAGATGCGTATGCAGCGGCTGTGTTTGGGTTGCGACAAAGCCCCAAATCTATAACCTCAATCAATGTTATTTCTTGTTTTGGAATATGACGCATGGTTGCACAATCGGAAAACGCGTGTGCACAAAATGGAAAACACAAAAAAATCCCGTAAAGGTATCTCATAATATATAAAGATACCTGTTTTTTGACCCAAAAAATATCGGAACAAATTCATTTGGGCAAATGTTCATTTTTATGTTGAAATATGATTCTTTTTTGCCTAATATGGTCTTACGCGAAAGGCCAGGTGGCAGAGTGGTTATGCAGAGGACTGCAAATCCTTGGATGCCGGTTCGATTCCGACCCTGGCCTCCACTTTTAAAAATGATAAATCAGATTACTCTTACTAATTTCAGAAATCATGTTTGTTCGCGAATCAAAATTGATGGCGTAAAAAATATCATAATTACAGGATTAAATGGTGCCGGTAAAACCGCTGTTTTAGAAGCAGTGTCGTTGCTTTCCGGGGAACGTGGATTGCGTGGTGCAGATATTACAACCCTGGCGCGTTTTGATGGGGACGGTGGTTTTTCTGTTTTTGCAACATTGGGTGATGAAAGTGACATAAGTGTGTTTTTGAATCCTGGTGATACAAATCGTCGTGCAAAGATAGATAATGATAATGCGGTATTATCTGATTTGGCAAAGAAATTACGAATTGTTTGGTTAACACCAAAAGAAGACAGAATTTTTATGGAAGCCGCGGCAGACAGACGGGCATTTTTTGACAGATTGGCCGCCAGTTTTGAACCCGCACACATTGGACGAATTGCAAGACTTAATAAATTGATGAGTGAACGTGCCGGTGCGATAAAATCTGGTGCAGACAGTAATTGGTTAGATGCCATTGATAAACAAATTGCGGCAACTTCTGTATCTGTTGCAGCAGGGCGTATAAGATATGCATCCGAAGTAAATTATTTTTTTGAAAACGGTGCGGTATCTGTTGATGGTAATGTTGAAAGGTTGGTTTTGGAAAATACAGCAACCAAAGCAGAAAATAAATATTTCGAATATTTGCAAAATAATCGTGAATTAACCGGCGATAAAATGGTTATCGACGGTGTTCATAAATCTGATTTTGGCGTGTTTAATAAAAAATTGAATTTGCCGGCCCAAATAACTTCCACGGGTCAGCAAAAATCTATATTAATTGATTTGATATTGGCGCACGCTAAATTAATTCATATAAAAACTGGTGCCAATCCAATAATTTTATTAGATGAAGCGGCCGCGCATTTGGATAAAGATGCACGCACAAAATTATTCCAAGATTTAAACGAATCAGATGCCCAGGTTTGGGCGACAGGTATTGATTCTGAAACATTTAAAGATGTCCCGAATGCTTTATTTGTTACTTGCGTTGATGGAACAATAAGTAATATAGTTATAGCGGAGAAACAAGATGCATAAGATAGATTATCAACAATTGTTAGATAACGCATTAAAGTCTGTTGTTAAAGAAGCGCTTATTTATGCGCAATATAATGGATTGGGTGATGATGCGGGATTTTTTATTACTTTTAAAACACGTGCGCCAGGGGTTGTGTTACCAGATTTTTTAAGAATAAGATATCCGGACACTATGACAATTGTTTTGCAATATTCATATAACAATTTAAATGTGTCTGATAAAGAATTTGGAGTTCAATTAACTTTTGATGGTCGTCCATTTTTTATACGCGTCCCATTTTCTGCGCTGGTTGAATTTAAAGATCCATCAACTGAATTTATGTTGTCTTTTCACCCGCGTCAAAAGGTGGCGGAACAAACGACCGAAACACCGGAATTACCGTTGGAAGAAAAACCAGGTACAGTTCCAGATGATAAACGCGTTGTATCTTTGGATGAATTCAGAAAGAAAAAGAATTTACAATAAAAAAAACCGGCGTTTGCCGGTTTTTTATTATTTACGCAGACCCAATTTTTTAATAAGATCTTCATATTCACCAGGATTGTTATCCTTGATGTATTTTAACAGTTTTTTACGACGGTTAACCATCAACAACAAACCGCGTTTTGAATGTTCGTCTTTGTGGTTATTTTTCATATGTTCTGTTAAATTGCGAATACGTTCTGTTAAAACTGCAACCTGGGCAGCAGCAGAACCACCGTTATCATGTTCGCTTGTTTTAAAAGCAGCGACCAATTCGCTTTTCTTTTCTTTTGTTACGGACATTGTTTTTCCTTTTTGTTTAAAGTGTTCGTTTTGGTTTAAGTGTTCCGTCTTTTACGCGCCCTATTCCAACAAAGTTTTCGTTTGAATATACGCGGTATAAACCGTCACTTTCGCCGATTTTGATAAAGCCACCATTCTTGTAAAGTATGACATCTTTATCGTCCAAATTGATTACCGGAATGTCCCCCAGTGCACAATCTGGTTTCATCAAATATTCTTTGATGTGTTCCTTATTATTAACTAGATTTTCCAAAAAATCAAGTTTTACGGCATTTTTTATGTCAAAGCCATTTGTAAGTGTTCGCCGTATATATGTTGTTGTGGCAATTGCGCCACATAGTTTTGCTATATCCCGGACGATAGAACGTACATATGTTCCACGCGAACAAACGACCCGAAAATTATATTCATTGTCTTTGTTTTTACCGGTAAATTCTAATTCATAAATGTTTACCGGGCGCGGTTTCATTTCTATGTCTGCGCCATTTCGAACAAGTTCATAGGCGCGTTTCCCATCAATATGAATAGCAGAAAACTGTGGCGGAATTTGTTCAGTTGATTCTTTTATTTTTTCGCATGCGTTTATAATATCTTTATCGCATGGGATAATATCGTTTGTTTGTTTTATGTTTCCTGTTATGTCCAAAGAATCTGTATCAATTCCAAATTTCAGACCAAATAAGTATTCTTTTTTGTTTTCTTTTGTTTCTTCGATAAACGGTATTATTTTTGTGGCATTTCCAATTGCAATTGGTAAAACACCGCTGGCCATAGGGTCCAGAGTCCCAATGTGTCCAAATTTTTTTGTATCAAATAACTTTGCAACATGCCAACCGGCTGTTCTGCTGAAAACACCACTGTCTTTGTCCAAGATGATAAATCCGTCCATTTTTCTATCCAAAAAGTGATAATTGTGATTTTGGTTTATCTTCTTCAACAACAGGTTTTACAGAAGATTTAGTATGTTTTGTTGCGGCATTTGGTGTATCTGATTCAAGATTTTCCAAAACAGATTCTGCGCGTTTAACGATGTTTTCTGGCATGCCAGCCATTTTTGCAACGGCGATACCGTATGAACGATTTGCAACACCATTAATAATTTTATGTAAAAATATTATATCATTATTGTGTTCGCGAACATCGATTGTTAAACATGAAACACTGTCCAGATTTTCATCAACAACCAATTTAGTTAATTCATGATAATGTGTTGCAAATAATGTGCGTGCTTTCAATTCATTAAGGTATTCTAATACGGCCTGGGCAATTGCCATACCGTCAAATGTTGATGTTCCGCGCCCTATTTCGTCAAAAATAATGAAAGATTTTTCTGTGGCACGATTCAATATGTTTGAAGTTTCAACCATTTCAACCATAAATGTTGATTGCCCTGCCGCCAAATTATCAGAAGCACCAACACGACTGAATAATTGATCACATATTCCGATTTTTGCAGATGTTGCCGGAACAAAAGATCCCAAATGTGACAAAACAACCAATATTGCATTTTGTCGCAAGTAAGTTGATTTACCAGCCATATTAGGACCTGTTAATAATGCCACCGGTTTTTCGTTCAAATTACAATCGTTTTTAACAAAACTGTCACCACTTTTGCGTAAAACATATTCAATAACCGGATGACGACCACCAATAATTTCAAATTCATTATGTTGTGTTATTGTCGGACGAACCCATGAATAAATATCCGCGACATTTGCCAATGATAACCATACATCTATATCTGCAACCAAATCAGCCGTATTCATTAAATCATCAGAAATGGCGCGTATTTTTTCGATAAATTCATTGATGATGTCGTTTTCAATGGCGGTTGCTTTTTCAGATGCACTGCGTATATCGTTATCCAAATCGATCAACGCAGATGTTGTGAAACGCATATTGCCAGCCATCGTTTGACGATGTATAAAGCCTGATTCTGGGGCCATAAGTGTGTCGGCACGACTGGATGGGACCTCTATAAAATATCCCAGTATATTGTTGTATTTGATTTTTAATGTATTTATGTTTGTTTCGTTTATATATTGTGCCTGCAGCCCCGCGATTGTTTCCATTGCACCATGTGATAATTCACGCATTTTATCAAGAGATGGGTTAAACCCTGGCTTTATAACATTGCCATCACGGAAAAATGTTGGTAATTCATCGTTAAGCGCCAATATCAATTCATTTGCCAAAGCATCGTGAGTGTTTATTGTTTCAAATTTTTGTGCCAACACAACATCAAGTTTTTTACCAACATTTTTAACAGTATCCAAAATTGATAAAAATTCGGATACATTTTTCAAATCACGTGGTGTCCCGCGTCCTGACAATAATCTTGAAAGTGCACGATTAACATCTGGGATTCGTGTTAATACAGATGAAATTTCGGCCATCAAAGAATGATTGGTTAATAAATGCCCAATGTGTTCTTGGCGTTGCAAAATTGTATCAATATCGCCAGGCAGTGTGCGCAAATAAGAACGTAATTTACGTGCGCCGGATGCTGTTTTTGTTTGATCTAAAACATCCAATAAACATGTTCCGCCGTCATTTATTGGTGCATCTATTTCCAAACTTTTCCATGTGGAAGAATCAATTAATAATTGTCGACCCGATTTAAAAGAATATGGTGCACGAAAAGATATATTTGCACCGCGTTGGGTATTAAATAAATATCCGGCCAATAACCGTATTGCAGAAATGTCTTCATTGTTTTCAGATTTGACATTTCCACCAAACACATGTGATACAATTAAATTAATATCAGATCGCAAATATAATTTTTCATAAACAGGTGTTGTTTTATATATTTCACGCAGGTTTTTAATAATTTGTTTTTCTGCATCGCTTTCTGGATATATTATTTCCGCAGGATTAATGCGAATCATATCATCGATAATAGAATCTGTTTCGCCAATAAAAAATTCACCTGTGGATATATCACAACCTGCCAAATCAAATTTAGTATTACCCAACGGAACAATGGATATCAAAAAATTAGATTTTTTTGGTGTTAATAAATTTTCATCTGTTAATGTTCCGGGTGTTAAAACACGAACAACTTTTCTTTCAATATATTTATGACCACGTTGTTTTGCCTGTTGTGGTGTTTCCATTTGTTCAACAAGGGCAACTTTGAATCCTGATTTTACCAATCTTCCAAAATAATTATCAGATGCATGCCATGGAATACCACACATTGGAACATCAACACCAAAACCATCTGTTCCACGATGTGTTAAAACCAGACTTAAAGTTTCGCTTACTGTTTTTGCATCTTCAAAAAAGGCTTCGTAAAAATCACCCAGGCGGAACATCAACAACGCGTCCGGATTTTCCGCTTTCATATCAACATATTGTTGCATTACTGGTGAAAGTTTATTTTTTTCGGCCATTTTTATTCACCGACATTTGTCACCTTAAGTGTTTCAATTTTTAATTCGGCTTCTTTTAACAATTGTTCGCAATATGCTTTTAATTTTATACCTTGTTCGTATGCAGCAACAGAATCAGCCAAAGGCATTTCGCCACTTTCCATTTTTTGAACCAGTTCTGTTAATTGTTTATAAGCTTCTTCGAAAGACAATTTTTCATCGGCCATATTGTATCCTTTTGTTTTTGATAAAGATAGCCCATAAAACCACGATTTGCAACAAATAAAGGAATAAAAAAACCGCCCGCATGGGCGGTGTTTATTTTGCAGGCGCAATAATTATTGATTTTGTTCGGTCATCTGGTTTTGATTTTGATTCCAATGTGCCCTTATCACCAATTAATTCAACGATATGTTCGAATAATTGTTGAACAGAATCACGACCACGCGCCAAAACTTTTTTGTTACCCTTGGTCATAACGGCAATTTTTACTTTGTTACCTTCGCCCAAGAATTCGAAAACCTTTTTCAATTTGATATTCAAATCATTTTCTTCGATAAAAGGTTTTACCCAAACTTCTTTCAATTCGACAGTTTTTTGTTTTTTGCGTGCTTCGTTAGCATGCTTCTTTTGTTCATATTTGAATTTGCCATAATCCATAATTTTTACCAATACAGGTGTCGCATTGGCATTTATTTCAACAAGGTCTAAACCCATATCATACGCCATATTCAGCGCATTTGCGGTTTCCATAACCCCCAGGTTTTGACCGTCTTGACTTATAACTTGGACTGATTTTGCGAATATTTTTTCGTTTATACGTGGGCCCATATCGCGAGCTTTGCCGTTATTCATATTAGGTTTAATAGTTGTGCTCCTTTTTAACTTATGCGCCAATTATTAAATATTTTTATGGGTTTTTCAACAATTTTTGAATATTTTGTAATACATCCCATGCATCTTTTTTTGCACTGGGTTTTAAAATTAAATAATTAGGATGATACATTGGTATAATTGTGTATCCGTTATCTGTTGTTATTTGTGCACCATGTTTGTCGGTTAAATTGGTTTTTGCAATTTCTGTCGTGCTTAATGTTCCCAGTGTGATTATGATTTTTGGCGATAACATTTCTATCATTTTTTTAACAAAAGGCATTGATAAATCTAATTCTTCACGATTTGGGGTGCGACCACCAGGCGTGCGCCAAAATAATAATGGGATAATTGAAACATTTTCGCGCGACATATCAATCGCAGATAACATTTTATCCATTAATTCGCCGGCCGGACCAGATAATATTTTGCCAGATAAATCATCATCAGAACTTGGCAGGTCTGTAATAATCAATAAACCGTTTGGGTTTGATGCAATATTTGGCATAACTACATTTGTTGCACCACTGCGCAATGGATGATTGAATTCTGTAATCATGCGTACCATAGAATCGATATCGTTTGGACGTTCCACCATAGAATTTACTGTATCCAATGTTATTGGGGCGGATGCCGGTATTATAATCGGTTTTGATTTTTCGTTGGTTGAAAGCAATGTTTGTTGAACCGGTTCTTTCTTTACATCCTGTTTAACAGGTGTTTCAGATAATTCCCAACGAACACCAGCCATATTCAAATCTTGCAACACATACTTTCCCATGTTTTATTCCTTGATTTTTCGTATTTCTTGATATAGAATATACACTGAGCAACAAAAACTCAAGGGAGTATTTTCATGAAAATATTAAATTTTGCTTTATTAGCTGGTGTTGCTGGATTGTTAGCCGCTTGCGGTGGATCCAGTGTTGTTGAACCTTCTGATTTGAACAATCAACGCGTTTTCTTTGCTTTTAATTCAGCAGAAATTTCTGAAGAAGCAGAAAACAACTTGTTGGGTCAATCTTTGTATATGAAAAACCACGAAGGAACAAAAATCCAAATCGCAGGTAATTGCGACGAACGTGGTTCTACAGAATACAACTTGGCATTGGGTGCACGTCGTGCAAACGCTGCAAAAGCAGTTTTGGTTCATGACGGTATAGCTCCATCTCGTATTTCTACAATCTCTTACGGTAAAGAACGCCCATTGGTAAAAGGTTCTGGCGAAGACGTTTGGAAATACAATCGTAATGCAACAACAACAGTTAAATAATATAACTTTGTTATTAAAAGCACCGGCGATTGCCGGTGTTTTTTATAAAAATAATTTATGTTTTTTGTTATAATAAATTGAACAAGGATTTTTATGGTGGAATTATTGGTTTATTTTTTTGCAGCGATAATTTTATATATAAATGTTTATTTGTTATTAAAATTTATAGAATATTTTTATTGTGCTTTTATTGCAAGGCAACCACCAAATGTCACCAGTTCCAATGCAATGAAACAAAAGGTTTTGGAACAGATAAATACCCGTTATAAAAACGCTAAAAATATATGTGATATTGGATCTGGATACGGTTCTTTTGCCAGATTTATCGCAAAAAACACAAAAGCTAATGTAATTGGTATTGAAAATATGGCTTTTTCGGCATTTGTGGCCAAGATTTTAGATGTGTTTTGCTTTGGAAAAGTGAAAACAGTTAAGGCCGATGCATATGAATTTTTAGATAAAACGAACATTGTTTTCGATGTTGCAATTGCTTATCTGGGTCCACGGGAAGTACAAAAACTTAAAAAATACAAAAACAAAATTCGTGTGTTGATATGTTTAGATTTTGAAATAAAAAACATAAAACCAACCAGAATAATAGATGTCGGACACGGGTTTACAACATTCAATCACAAAAAATATCCGCATAAATTATTTATATATGAATTTAAATAAAAAAATACCGGCAAATGCCGGTGTTTTTTTGTTGTTATTTTGATAACTTATCTATTAAATCTTCCATTTGAATACGGTTATCAAATGAAATTATAAATTGCCCCGCCCCACCCCGTTTTTCGCGCAATTTTACAGATGTTTTTAAGTGTTTTGAAATTTTCGATTCGATTTTTGATACATATTCTGCATCTAAAGTATTCTTTACCAGATTGCGACTTGATTTAGAACGATTCGAATTTTTTACATGTTTTTGTGTTTCGGCAACCGATAATTTATTATTTATAATATCATGCGCCAATTGTTCTGGGTTTTCAGATACCGCAATTGTTCGTGCATGTGATGGGGAAATTTTTCCTTCGATTATCAATTGTTTAACAGAATCTGGCAAAGAATTTATTCGCATAAGATTGCGTATATAACTGACAGATTTGCCGATTAATTTTGAAACTTCTTCCAATGAATACCCGCATTTTTCCATCAGGTTTTTATAACCCAACGCTTCTTCTATTGGATTCAGGTTTTCGCGTTGAACATTTTCAATCAAAGCAATTTCCATTGCATTTTTATCGTCCAAACTTTTTACCAATGCCGGTATTTCACTTAATCCAGCCAATTGTGCGGCACGATATCTGCGTTCACCGGCAACTATTTCATAAAGGTATGGTTTGTTTTGAACGCTGCGCAAAATAATTGGAACCAATACGCCCTTTTCTTTTATTGATTCGGCCAAATCATTTAATTCTTGTTGATCAAAAGTTTTTCGTGGCTGGTCTGGATTTGGGCTTATTTGAATTAATGGTATTGGTTTTACAACAACGCGTTCTGTGCCTGTTAATACAGAAATATCTGGAATTTGACCCATTTCTTCATTTAATTGCGCCAAAGATTTTCCTAAAAATTTAGATGACATGTTTAATTCCTTTTTTCAAGTGCATTAACGACTTCTGTTGCTACACGCAGGTAAGCCTGGGCCCCGGTTGATTTGAAATCGTAAAACAGGGCGGGCTTGCCATGACTTGGGGCTTCTGAAATACGGACGTTGCGTGGGACAACTGTTTTGAAAACTTTGTCGCCAAATGTATTACGAACATCTTCTTCAACGGCGTGTGTTAACCCCAGTTTTTTATCGTACATAGTTAAAACCATTCCCAAAATATCCAGGTTTGGATTCCATTTTTGTTGTATTGCCTTTATTGTGGAAAGCAAATGTTGAACACCTTCCAGGGCAAAAAATTCGCATTGCAACGGTATAATCACATAATCCGATGCCGATAATGCGTTTATTGTTAGCATACCCAAATTAGGCGGGCAATCTATAAGAATATAATCATAGGCATCTTTTATAGCATTTAAAGCGTCACGAAGTTTGTATTCGCGGTTTTCCAAATCAAGCATATCTAATTCTGCACCGGCCAATTTTGCGGATGCTGGCAACAGATGCATATTTGGAACAGCGGTTGTTAATATGTTTTCAGCAATGCTTGCAGTGCCCATTAATACGCCGTATACGCTTTGTTTGTGGGATGCACGAACAAAACCAAGACCGGTTCCTGCATTGCCTTGCGAATCAAGGTCTATTAATAATACGCGTTTTTTTATTGCGGCAAGTGATGCGGCAATATTAATGGCGGTTGTTGTTTTTCCAACCCCGCCCTTTTGATTTGCAAATGATATTACTTTTGCCATTTTCAACTTTCCCTTGTGTTTGAAAACAGCATAAAAAAAAGAAAAAAAATAGTCAATATAAATTTAAAATTGACTTTAATCAATGACTTATTTGTTATTTCACATGAAATAAATTCTTATTTTGCATTTGATATGCATATTATAAATCCATCGCCTGTTTCGGATTTATATAATTTATAATCAAATTTATATTTGGTTTTTGCGGTATTGATTTCTGATTCTATTTCCCGGCCTTTTAATAAAAAAAGCCGGCATTTTGTTTTGTGTGTATAATCTAGAATTTTAATCAATGGTGCAAAAGCGCGTGCGGTAAATACAAATTTGTCGGCCTTTACCGGTGTTTTTGAAAGAAAATTTTCTATTCTGTCATTTATGATAGTCAGATTTGGTAAATCAAGTTCTTGTTTTAATGTTTCCAGAAATCGTGTTTTTTTGCCAATTGATTCGATGCATGTAACGTTCCAACCCATTGTGGCCAAAACTACGCCGGGAAAACCGGCGCCACTGCCCAAATCGATAATGTTTACGTCTTTTGGCAAATATTTGGCCAATTGTGCGCTGTCTTTGATATGGCGCGTTTGGATATCGCTTAAAGTGCTGGGGGCAACAAGATTCATTTTTGTTGACCAATCTTTAAGCAGGTTTTCGTATTTAATAAATTTTTCTTCTATTTTCATAAGATTTATTCTAACATATTTTATTATGAAAGGAATTAAAAGTTTTTATACAGTGCCGTTTTTTATTACGGTCGTTGTTTTTTGCTCTGCGTTGTTGGGGCAGAAAGTGTTTGATATGGGCGTTAAAAATCAAGGGCAGGTTGGTGCTGTTTTTGATACAGATTTCGGTTCTTTTTTGGCCGCACAACACGCACTTTATATAAATGATTTTGAGAAAGCTTCAAAAATGATAGGCGAAGTTAAGGCCGATAATAAAAACATAAAGCAGATTAAAAGTTTAACAGAATTTTTTGGTGGTAAAATGCCACAAGATGCAGAATCTTTCAAAGATTCAAAAGATGTTGTTGAAAGATTGATTTATGATGCCTTTTTAATACAGAAAGACGATTGGAAATCTGTGTATAAAAGACATAACAAAGATACATCTATTTTGGCTGCACCAATTCGTATATTTTCCGGTTCAAAAACAAAAAATCCGAAAGATACGGCGAAATTTATAGATTCTGTCAAGGCTGATGCAAATTGGAAATCTTTCGTTCGTGGTCAAATTGCTGTGTTGAATAACGATATTGATACTGCGGCCAAAGAATTTGCCAAGGTTCATCCAGAATTTATGAATGTTAATGATTATCTTTATTTGATGTCGTTTTACAAGCAAAACAACATGTTGGAAGATATGGAAATTTTGCGCGATGATTTTCTGGCCAAAGTCGGTGGAATGTATATGTTGAATTATACTGATATTCCAGATTGGTCGAATTATGAAGGCTATAAAAATAATCTGGTGTTCAGTTTGGTTCAAACTGTATCGCATACACAAATAATGCTTTATACAGATTTGTCTTTGATGTTTTTGCGTTTTGCAGAAATTATTTCTGATGGCACAAATATGGACGCGATAAATTATTATTTGGGTCAATATTATTATTACAATAACGGCGATTACAAAGAAGTATTTAATCGTATTGATAAATCAAGTCCTTTGTACCTGTTTGGACAATTGAAAATTGCCGAAAAAGCAGGGGATTTTAAAGCAATAGAAAAAATTGCGCGAAATAATCCGTGGTTTGTTCCAGCTGTTCAAATTGTTGGTCGTGAAAGTATAAAAAATGGTGATAAATCGCGTGCGTTGTCTGTTATCAATCGTGCGCTTGAGCAAAAGAATTTGCCAGTTGATGGCCAGATATATTTTCTTAAACAACGCGCATATGTTTACATTATGTTCAATGATGGCGATAAGGCACAGAAAGATTTAGATACTATCAAAGAATTGGACAGTATTGTGCGACCTGATGTGATGCTTTTGCAGGCACGCGCATGGGTGTTGCAAAATAAAAATTTGGATGATGCGTATTATTACACAATGGCGTTGATAAAGGTAAACACTTCTGATGTTTCGGCATGGGATTTGTTAAGTGTTATTGTTGATAAAAAAGAGGGTGTAGAAAACGCTTTGGAAATTTTGGAACGTGTTGGCGAAGTCACACCAACATCGTCTGTTTACGATCACCTGGGGGATTTTTATCAAAAACAAGGTGATACAGAACGTGCAAAAAAGGCATACAGTCATGCGTTGGATTTGGCTGATGATGGTTTAGTTGTTGTGCCTTTTGTTCAGAAAAAAATAAGGAAAATAAAATGAAAGTAGGTGTTTTTGGTGCAGGTGCATGGGGAACCGCATTGGCATATACGTGTGCAAAATCTGGTAATGAAGTTATGCATTGGGCATATGCTGGGGTATTTGATGGGCTGCCAGATTTAGAAAAACCAGAAAATGTTACACGCACAGATAATATGGCAGATTTAAAATCTTGTGAATACTGGTTGATTGTAACGCCTGCGGCATTTTTTCGTGAAACAGTTAAAAAAATGAAATTGGTTTATAATGGTCAACCGATCTTGATTTGTACCAAGGGTATGGAGGGCGAATCTGGTGAATTTATGTCTGAAATATTAAACACGGAAATTCCAGAATGCCATGATTTTGGTGTGTTATCAGGCCCACAATTTGCACGCGAAGTTGCAACCGGTATCCCAACGGGTTCTACAATTGCCGGAAATGAAAAAGTTAGATCTGGTGGCCATATTGCATTATCAAAACTTTATTTACAAGACAGTTATGATTTTATCGGTGCACAACTTTGTGGTGTTGGTAAAAATGCCGAATCTTTAATTTCTGGTTATTTGACAATTAAAAGCGGTGGCGAAAACGAAAGGGCGTTGATATTTACACGTGCTTGGAATGAAATTGTTGATATTGCCGTTGAAATGGGTGCAAATTGCGGAACATTCCTTGGGCTTTGTGGAATAGGGGATTTGTTCCTTTCTGCAACATCGCCGACATCACGTAATTTTTCTGCGGGCGAAGCAATCGCAAAGGGCGAACAATATACCGGTACAGTCGAAGGAATTTTTGCACTGCGTGGTTTAATCAGACGCGCCGAAAAATTGGGTGTAAAAACACCTGTTTTGATTGAAATGCGTGATAAAATGGGATTATAGTTTTATCTAACTTTGATCGGGTTGAATATGCGTTCATAAAACCAATAATATTGGTCTTCGATTTTGCATCCGCGTAATAATTCTTTTTTTATCTGGGGCAGGGCTTTTGGTTTTTTGTGTTCATTTAACCACGGTGTCATTATTTTTCGCCCGGAATTTTCGCCCAATGTTACGCGTCCAAAATTATCAAAAGCAACAAGTGTATGCGGATTGTTATAAACGTCAGATACAAATGCAAATTGTGGGTATTGCATTTGATAAGCATTGCTTATTTTTGCTGCGCGTCCACCGCTGAAAAGTGTTGCACCACTGGAAAAATAAAGTGTTTTATCGTTTAATAATTTATAATTTGTGCCCGAATTAAGGCTTATCAAATCATCTTTTTTTACGTGTTTGAAAAGTTCTTGTTCGAAAGTGTGAACCAATTCTTCTTGGCCATCAAAAGAAGAAAGATGAATCATAACTGGTAACCCAGCCAATTCTTTTATAACGCGCATATTATTTTCGAAACAGTTTGTGTGGTATGTGTCCAAAGATAAAGATATTTGAAATTTTGGCATTTCGTGTTCGCCAGGTTTGTTGTCGATTATCAATTTTTTTAAATCACTGAATATTTCACGACCAAAAGAAGTATTTGCCCAGCCTGCATTTGTTTTTATATCGGCACCGATTTTGTTGTTCGTGCAATATTGTAAAAGGTTGGTGATATATTGTTTTTCGCCAAATTTATAAGATGAAAATATTTCACCACCAGTAAATACAACTTCGTTTAAAAACTTTGGATCTTGTTTTGCCTGGGCAAGAAAATTGATGATGGTTTCTTGTGGAATATATGTTTTTTCTTGGTCTGGACCAGCCTTTTCACAACAATGTGGGCATTTGAACCAACAATAATTTGTTGTTTTAAATATCAACAAATACGGCAATTCTTTGAATGTGTCGGCAGAATCAACGGGAGTGCCCAAAAAGTTATACAAAGCATCTATAATTTTCATGTTTTTATATTTAGCACAAAAAACAAAATTGTCAATAAAAAATCTAGTCTAATATCTTGCAAATAAATAAATATTTTTTATAATGAATTCGTGAAAGCCGCAGGGATGAAATTGTTCTTTCTTGTATTTGGGTAAAGAATACAAAAACGAATGATTTTTCTCTGCATAAATAAACAAACAAAAATGGAGAAAATATATGTTTGGAATGTTTAAAAAAGGCGAAAAACATGTTTTGAATAATCCAGTCACTGTTGAATTCCAATATGGTGATGAAAAGGTTATTTTGGAAACAGGTCGTTATGCTAAACAGGCAACTGGTGCCGTTATGGCAACAATGGGTGGTACAATGGTTTTGGCAACTGTAT
Source organism: Isotricha sp. YL-2021b (assembly GCA_023805745.1). Taxonomy (NCBI): domain Eukaryota; phylum Ciliophora; class Litostomatea; order Vestibuliferida; family Isotrichidae; genus Isotricha; species Isotricha sp. YL-2021b. The sequence continues at coordinate 37,728 of JAJJKW010001554.1, forward strand.
GTGCCGAAAAAACAGCAGTAGAAGGTCAAGATTTCTTTCCTTTGACTGTTGATTATCAAGAAAAATATGCGTCCAGTGGTCGTATTCCGGGTTCCCGCGACAGACGTGAAGGTAAAGCAAGCGTAAGCGAAACTTTGATTGCACGTTTGATTGATCGTCCTATCCGTCCTTTGTTCCCAGAAACATTTAAAAACAAAGTTCAAATCATTGCCCAGGTATTTTCTTATGACAAGAAAAACCAACCTGATATTTTGGCTATGATTGCGTCCAGTGCTGCTTTGGCAATTTCTGGTGTTCCTTTTGCAGGCCCAATTGGTGCGGCACGTGTTGGATACAAAGATGGTAAATATTTATTGAACCCATCCAAAAAAGAAGTTGAAGAATCACAAATGGATTTGGTCGTTGCTGCTACAAAAGATGGCGTGTTGATGGTTGAATCTGAAATTGGTGAATTGGATGAAAAAACAACATTGGGTGCTGTTAAATTCGGTTTTGATCAACAACAAACTGTTATCAAAGCAATTAACGAATTTGTTGAAAAGGCTGGTAAAGAACCTTGGGCGATTCCAGAACACAGCGAAGAATATGTTGTTATGGAAAAAGATTTCGAACAATTTGCAAACGAAATTACAGACGCTTTGTTAATCAAAGAAAAATTGGTTCGTCTTGATACATTGTCTGAAATTCATGCAAAAGCAAAAGCACGTATTCCAGAATTGTTCCCAGAAACCACAACTGCAACATCTACATTGGAATCATGGGCTGATGAAATCGTAGAAAACATCACAGCACGCATTATGCGCGGCAACATTTTGGCCGGCAAACCACGTATTGATGGTCGTGATACAAAAACTGTTCGTCCAATTGAAATCGAATTGGGTATTTTGCCACGCGCACACGGTTCTGCATTGTTCACACGTGGTGAAACACAGGCTTTGGTTTCTTTGACATTGGGTGGTGGCAAAGATGCGTTGCCAATTGAATCTTTGGATGGCGATGATGAACGTGATTTCATCTTGAACTATAATTTCCCAGGTTATTCAGTTGGTGAAGCAAAAGGTTTGAAATCCCCAGGTCGTCGTGAATTGGGTCATGGTAATTTGGCATGGCGCGCAGTTCATCCAATGGTCCCAAGCCGCAGTGAATTCGATTATGTAATTCGTATTTGTTCTGATATTTTGGAATCTAATGGTTCTTCATCAATGGCAACAACTTGTGGTGCCACATTGGCGATGATGGACGGTGGTGTTCCAATGAAACGTCCGGTTGCAGGTATCGCAATGGGATTGATCAAAGAAGGTGATGATTACGCAATCTTGACCGATATTTTGGGTGACGAAGATCACCTTGGCGATATGGACTTTAAAGTCACAGGTACAGACCAAGGTATTACCGCATTGCAAATGGATATTAAAATCACATCTATCACATTTGAAATTATGGAACATGCTTTGGCCCAGGCAAAAGATGGCCGTATGCACATTTTGGGCAAAATTGAAAAGGCTATCAAGGCCCCACGCAAACAATTGTCTGAATATGCACCACAAGCATACACAATGAAAATTGATCCAGACAAAGTTCGTGATGTTATCGGCAAAGGCGGATCTGTTATCCAGGCTTTGACACGTGAAACAAATACACAAATCGAATTAGATGACGATGGTAATGTTAAAATTATGGCTTCGACCCCAGAAGAAGGTCAGGCTGCAATTGCACGTATCAAAGAAATCGTTGCAGAACCAGAAGTTGGCGAAATCTATGAAGGTGAAGTCAGCGGAATCAAAGAATTCGGTCTGTTTGTAAAGATTTTGAAAAACTTTGAATCTTTGGTTCATATTTCTGAAATCACAGGCGAAAGATTGGCAAAAATTGAAGATGCCAAAATCAACGTTGGTGATAAAGTTTTTGTAAAATACCTTGGTACAGATAAACGCGGTAAAACACGTTTGTCCATGGTCGGTATTGATCAAAAAACTGGTAAAGAAAAGAAATAATAAAAAATAAGACCCCTGGGCAGACCAGGGGTTTTACAAATCAAAGGTAAAAAATATGGATATGGAACAATTGATGGCCCAGGCACAAAGTTTGCAAAACAAAATTTCTGCGGCCCAAGATGCGCTGGCCCAAATGCATGTTCGCGGAATAGGGGGCAATGGCGATGTAATTGTGACAATGACTGGTAAATATGATGTGTTATCTGTTGTTGTTCAACCATCTGCATTGGAACATGGTGCGGACAAAGTTGCAGAATTTGTAATGGGTGCATATAAAGACGCCAAAGAAAAAGCGGACACTTTGATTGAAAAAACAATGAATGAAGTGACCGGTTCAATGGAATAATAAAAAATACTGGACAAATAAAAAAAATACTGTAATATATCTATCGCTTTGGGCGTTTAGCTCAGTTGATTAGAGCATCTCGTTTACACCGAGAGGGTCAGGGGTTTGAGTCCCTTAACGCCCACCAGAAATTAGAACCGGCCTTGTGCCGGTTTAATTTATGGATTGTGGTGTTTGGACGAAAACCCTGTGGTTTGACAATGAGTAAGCGAAAACGAGCGAAAGCGAAGTTTAAGTGCTAACGAATGCCGCACAGCCGGCACAAATGCCGTGCGAGCGAGTCCCTTAACGCCCACCAAAGATTTAACCGGGTTTTACCCCGGTTTTTATTTTGTTTTATAACTTTTTTATGATATAATATTCATAAAATATCAGGGGGGATTTTCGTGAAAAATATATTTATTATGTCTTTGATGGGCGTATTTTGCATATTAAATGCAGATGCTGCGGTTAAAACAAAAAATCATACTGCGGAAAAATTTGCCATTGAACAGGGTATGGAAATGGACGAAGCCGATGCAATCGCAACATTAGAAAATGATATAGCCATATTGGACGAAGAAATTGCAAAATGTGAAAAATCGAAGAAAGGTTGGATTGCAGCAACTGTTATTGGTTCGGCTGGTGTTGTGTCAACTGGTATTGCCGCCGGTGTTCAGGGTGTGAAAATCAAAGATCAAAAAGATACAATTTCTGATAACAAGAAAGCAATTAGTGATTGGGATACAAAAATTGCCGATAAAAATAAAGAAATACGCGACATAAATACTGATGCTGAAAAATATCAACAATAATGTGTTATAAAAGGAAAAATAATGAAAAAATATTTGGCTTCTGTTCTGTTGTTGTTAATTGCGCCGGGTATATGTTTTGGGGCATCTGCGCGTTATACGCAATTGGTCCGTGAAAAACAGCGCAAAATGGAACAATTGGAAAAATGTATGGGGACCAACAAGGGACTTCAAATAGCAGGTATATCAACATTGGGATTAACTGCGGTTGGCGTTGCCGGAAATATTGCGGAAGCAAATATCATAAAGAAAAACGATAAAACACTTGAAAAACAAAATACAACATTGGCGGAAAAAGAGGAAGAATATAACAGAAAAGAAAATGCAAAAAAAGACGCAGAAAAAGAAAGAGATAATGCAAAAGAAAATTGGAAAAATGCAAATAAATTAAGAGAATTTGTTATAAAAGATACAAATGCTATTAATGCTCTTAATGTTACCATTGGAACCCGGGTTTTTGTAAGTGGTTACGATCCGTTAGCATTAGAAAAAAGTACAGAAAAAAATAATTTAGCAGCCGCCCTAATAGGTGTTATTACAAAATGTAAAAATTTGGAAAACCGCAATGATATAAAAACAGTAAGTTTACAAGATGAACCAACATGGGGAAATACTGATGGCGAGTTAAAATTAGACGTTGTTTGGACAAAAACAACCCCAACACCAATAATGGAATGTAAATTGATTGAATGTAAAAATGGTTATACTAAATCTGGCAATGCATGTATTCCAAATGGTGCAGATTGTTTGAACGAAATAAAAACAATGGAACCAAAAGCGACAGCGGCAAAGAAAGATTCAGCTGGTGTTTGCAGAATAATATCTTGTTCAGAAGGGAATCCGTCTGATGATAGACAACGTTGCATAAGAAGTTTGCCTGGTACCCCAACAAAACCAAATGGCGATGGTAATGATGATGGTAATGGTAATGGTGGAATACCTGATGATTCAAGATATTGCACCCAAGAATTTAAAACACAGAATCATGCAGCAGAGGTTGTAGATTGTCCAGATGATGCCGCTTGTTGTATAAAAGCTTGTGAAACAGGGTATTATACTGCATGGTTGGGTACACCACATGATGTGAATAATGGGTTGGATCGTGACGTACAGTGTGTGAAAGATACACTGGTAAGAGAAGGTGGGGCTTGTGTAGATTCAGATTTAAGAAAATCACATGCGACAGAAGGTATCTATAGAAAAGGAACAGATGGTAAATTGCATTGCTACCCGACAGAATGTGATGGCCAAAATGGTTATGAATTGAACAAATACATTTGTCAAAAAAAGAGGCAAAAACCGACAGTATGTCATACTGCGCTGGGTGATTTAAAAATTGGTGAATATAAATATGTAACAAAAGATCAATGCCAAGGAGAACTTAAAGATAAAAGAACCAGCAGATGGAAAAAAGAAGAAGAAACCCAATGGAGTATGACGTGTCAGGAAGGTGCAAAATTAGTATGTATGGCACAAGATTGTTTGCAAAGTGCGTATATGTTTATAGACCAACAAACCAATAAATGCGAAACTAAGTTTTGCCGTTTTGCAAAACAATGCAAGGCAAAAGGCGGAAGATATTCATGTGCTACTCCTGTTAGACAAAAAGGTAAGTATGGATATGTTGTTCCTGAGCCGTACTATACAGGGGGAACAGCCGTATGTGTGTTTGATGTAATCCCTGGTGGTCTGCCTTCATTGCAGGGTTCTGATTGTGAAGGAATAGATTTCTTGAAACAAGAGTCTGTCAAAGGAGAAAAAATGAATGATGTTATAAAAATAAATAATGAAGAAACAAAAGATAAAACAATTGATAATGCATGTATATCTGGTTTGGGTTGTTATGGTGATGAGCTAAGCGTTTATAAGTGCGAACTTTGATAAAAAAGCCGCCGTTATGGCGGTTTTTTTAACGTATTTTTTGCCATTGATTAGCGCGGTTGATATATGCACACGCCAAATCAGTGTCAAAAAGTGCCTTTTCTTCAAACAGTGTTTGTGATTTCAGTTTGCCTTCGGCATCACACCATATTTCATTATCACCAACAACCTTTTCAATTTTCTTCAGGTTGCCAACGATATTATCTGGTGATAATCCACCGCTGTATCCCATTGGGTGTTCGGCGTATATTGGTTTTTGCCAATTTTCTGGCGATATGCCATTGCCACCGCTTGCATCAAAAAGCAGCGAAAATTTTGCCCCGCTTTTATGCAATTTTTCGATAGCATCTTTTGTTTTTTCGTTATATTGGAATATGAATTCTTGGTGACGAAAATCATATAATACACCACGTAATGCATTTACATCAATATTATCCGCAGTGTTTTGTGACATATTTAACTGAATACGTTTAATAAGCGGTATATTATTCGGTTTTTTTATCTTTATCCATTCCAGAATAATATCAGGGATAACCCCATTTGCGCAAATATCATATGCCCACTCTGCGTTTATATGAATTGCCAAATTTATGTGTCGAAGATTTATCGCTTCGCGCAACAATTTATTAAACCACATATTACGCGGCATGCCTTTGGACATTTTGCTTGGGTGACATTGAACCGCAATTTCTGCGCGTCTTTTTTGTGATAATTCAATTATAGATTTAATTGAATTATGTTCGCGGGGGTCGGAACATGTTATATATCTTAATTTCATTTTTGTCCTTTTGCATTTTTAAGTCTTAATTGACCACATGCCGAACCAATATCTGCCCCCCGTTCCCGTCTGATTCGTGTATGAATTCCGTTTTTAATCAAAATATCTTGGAATCTGTGGACCGCATTTCCAGATATAGATGCAAAATCACGTTCGTCCACCGCATTCCATGGAATAAGGTTTACCATAACATTATGACCACGCATCAATTCAACCAGTTTGTTTGCATAGTCTTCATTTGCATTATAAAGCACCACAGAATCGTTTTCGTCTTTTTTGCCCAGCAGTATGTATTCAATCATTAATTGGCGATTGTGCGTGTCTGAAAACGCAAATGCGGCATCTAAAACCTCGTGCAATTTATATTTATTATTAATAGGCATGATTTGTGAACGCAATTCGTCAGTTGGGGCATGTAATGATATCGCCAAATTGATTGGGCGTCCCCATTTGTTTAATTCTTCGATTCCAGGGACTATACCACAAGTCGAAACGGTTATTCGGCGCCATGATATATTTAATTCGCTGTTTGCACGTTCCAAAAATCCAATTACATTTTCAGTGTTCTGTAATGGTTCGCCTGTTCCCATAACAACAATATGCGAAACATCGCCATTATTTGCATCGCCATTTGGATGAATATCTTTTTTATCCAATCTGTCACTGCGTAATTCCCATTGGGCAGTTAAAACCTGAGCATACATTTCATTAACAGTCAAATTGCGTTTAAGTCCCAACAATGTTGATGCACAAAATTTACATCCCATTGCGCATCCGGCCTGGGACGAAACACAAACACTGTTACCGTACGTTGTGCGCATTAAAACGCATTCAATTTGTTCGCCATCATTTAATTCTAATAAAAATTTAGTTGTTTGATTGTCACTGCTTTCCAGTTTTTTAACAATTTTTAATGGCATTGTTTCTGCAATTTCAGATAATTTATTTCGCAAATCTTCTGGAATGTTTTTCATAACACTGAAATCTGGTGCGCCACGATTTAACCATTCGCGAATCTGCTTTGCGCGAAAACGTGGTTGCGACAAATCTGTCACAAATTTTTCCAATTCAGAATCATTTAAATTAAAAAGAACTGTTTTCATAATTTGTATCTTTCATCATTAACAATAATAACCGCTTTGCGACGCAGTTGTTTTAATTGTTGATCTGCCGCAAAAGAAGCCTTTCTGTATGTTGCGTTTTGTTTTATAATTTCGTCCAGGTTTTTATATTCTTTACCTTTCGTTTCGTTGCATACCAAAAATACAGTGCCGTTATTATTTTTTGACCATGTCAGCAATGGTAAATCCGCAATCTTTTCACGAACATCTGGTGCCAATTCATATTGCATTGCTGTTATCTTTTGTGGGTATCCACCAAATTTTTCAACCATTTCTTCGGCGTCATCACAATTTTTGGGTTTTGATAATTTTTTATAAACATCGTTTGGAACATCTATAAGGCGCAACATGGTGATTTCAATTGGTAATCCGTGTTCGCGTGCCAATGATGCGCGTTCTTCATCAATATCTGATTTTGCGATTTCTAAATCTGGGACGATTGTACGTGCCATTATAACATTCCATGCGATATTTGCGCGCACCGCCAAACGTGCCATTGCCAGTGTTGTTGCGCCCATTTCGCCCAAATTTAAATTTTTTATTTCTTTATCGGCATCTTTATCGGTTGGTTTTACATTGTAATTTGCCGCATAATCTAATTTGATGTAATCATCAATTATATTTTGAAAAGCCTGTTTGCGATTTGTCGCAGATGTTTTTCCTTGCTTTGCCATCAATTCTGTGCGTGCTGTTATATCAGAATCTGTTATTGGTTTGCCATTAACAGAACCAATAACAGTTGCACCATTTGCACAATTAATTCCCATAAAAACAAATAAAAACACATTAAGGAATTTTTTCATCTTTCTTTTCCTTTTCTTTAATAATGTCTGCCATCAATACTCATACCAAATTTGAATTGATATGTCGTGTTTCCAACATAGTCTTCTTTTGTTGCATTATCGCGATGGTATTCCACAGAAAAATAATAACAAGGATGTTCATAAAATAAACCACCAGCATGTCTTTGAATGATATGTTCGTATGCGTTATATATTACAGAACCTTTGATACTCATTCTTTTTGTTATTTGTAATCCTGCGCCTGCTGCAACTTCATGTGTATCTTTGTTGTTGGTTGAATCTATATCAATAGGTTTTGTATCCCATATATGACCAAGAGTTATATAATTATTTCCCTGGCCAATATAAATAGAATTTTCTGTGTGATTTAATCTCATTGTGTCACGATTGTTTCTGAAACGGCTTGATATTTCAAAATATTTTCTTGAATAAGCAATACGACCAACATAATCTGAAAACCCTTTTCTGAAACCATTGTCGTTAAAATCTTTTGCGTCTGTGTTTAAATCGTGTGTTTGACCCAAGAATACTTCAATGTTATTTTTGCTGTTAAATGCTGCCCATCGTGCACCGTAATCTATGAAATTACCATTTTCCCACACATCGTATCCAGCATATCTGTTGTCTGAAAATAATGTTGTGTCAGACAAAAAACGCCCAGAAGAATCGTTATCTTTTGAAAATATATAATCTTTGTTTGTGTGTTGCATAATTGTTAAACGTGCACGTGGTTCGATGATATATGTCCAATCTGATTGTGCGCTGTAAAGTGGCAGTCCCCATTCAACATAACCACTTGGTAAAAATCTTGTTTTTGCACCAGTGAAATCTTTGGTGCCATCTGCCAATTCTGTTTTTTCAAAATTATAAACATCGTATCTTGATGCCACGCTAAGCGTTAATCTGTTTCCCCAAAAAAGTGTCCATGGTGAAGTTATGCGCGCTTCACCAACAAGGCGTTGACTGTTTGTGGTGTCACCAGACACGGCCAATATGTCACCAGATACAGATAAATACGTTTCATGCCAAAATGGATTGGTTTGATATGTTCCGTGAATGTTTGGTAAAATGTTTCCAGATACAAGTGACTGGTTTGCTTCTGGTGTACGAAGTTCTTGGAATATATGGGTGTCTGCAACGACATAACTGTTTTGTCCAAATAATTCCAATTTTGCACCAGAATCAAGGTATGGTTGATAATCATAAAATCCATATTTTTGCAAATATGTTTTATCAGACGTTCTTTCAATATGAATTGTAGCGCGTGTATTATCGCCCATTTCAATTACATCGTTATTGAATAAATGCCAACGATTTTTTCCTGCTTTGTTGTGTGTGAAAGATCCTTTGGTTCTGAATTCTGAATGTGTCATATTCAATCTGTGTTCCATTTGGAACAAAGGGTTTTCTTTTGTCAGGTATGATAATGTTGTTGTTATATCGTGTCGATCAGATATATTTACATAAAAAGGAACATTTATCTGGGTTCCCATACCGTTTGTTGAATTAAAACTGGGTGCCAGAAAACCTGTTTTGTATTTTACACTTGGATCTGGCATTTCATAATATGGTAACCAAAAAATTGGCAGGTTGTTATCATAAACCCAAAACGATGTGTTGTGGAAATAAAGCATTTTTTCTTCTGCTTCATGAATAATCGTTCGCGCATGAATATCCCATGCGTTTCCATATGAATCGCATTCATAACATGCTGTAAAATCCGCATGCTTGGCAACAGTTTCATCGCCATCGCGTTTAACAGAATCGGCCTTGATATAAACATGGCTGCCCAGCCATAATTCAATATCATTAGCCGCAACATCTGATTGCTTCTTTGATAAAGATAATTCATTTAATTTTACACGTTGACCGGCGGCATTTGTTAATTCTGTATTACCAGATGCTTTAATTTCTTCCGATTTTACATTATAATATATCTTGTCTGATTTAAGTGTTTTTGGGCTGTCAGTATCAACACCCAAACAAAAAGCGTTTGTTGTAATTAAACACATCAATAAAGATAATTTTATGCTTTTCATTTCTTTAATAATAAACCAATCAATAGTAATAACAGGCCAATTACACCAAATGCCAACAAACCAACCTCTGTTAAAGATGTTACCATATTAGACATAGACATATAAAATGCCATAACTGCGGCCATGCCCAGAACCGCCATTGCGGGTGCAAAACTGGCGCGACGACGCAAAAGGGATGATTTTAATAATATAAGTGTACAAACAATCGCCAATATTATATCCATCAAAGGATTTATTAGACGTGTGCATATTTCAACCAGTGTTAATTTATGTTGGCGAAAATCATCTTGAGTAAACACTGTTTTTAACAAAGTCCAGGTTGGTATTCTGCGAACACGAAAAGATGCATCTTTATCATTTTCAACCAAATTTAAATCCATATCCAGATTATCAAATGTTCCGGTTGTGAAACCGTTTTTCCCTTGAAGTTGTAAAGAACCATTATCAGTGACTATTGAAAGTCCATGAACAGTTGAAACCAATTTGCCACGTTGCGCAAAAACCAGCATTTGATTATTTTCTTCACGCATATCAGACAACATTACCTGATTTAAATCGTGGCCAGACACATTATCTACATAAACGACCAAACCGTCTGCCAAACGCGTAAATGCAGATTCTTGTAATTTTAAATGAGCCAAACCATAACGCAAATTCCATTGGGTGCTATAGAACATAGACTGTGTTGCTGGGACAATCCAGATATTTAAAATCAAATGTGCAATGGTTATCCAACCGGCTAATCTTATTGCTGGTTTTGCAATTTGCCATGGGGATAATCCTGATGCCGCCATAACGGTGACCTCGTTTTCTGTAATCATCTTGTTATATATGAAAATTGTGGCAATAAATGTCACAAACGGGACAATAATTGATATGATAAAAGGTATCATAAGTGATGTAAGATATACGAAACTGGTGAATTTAATCCCATAACTTAACAAGAATTTCATCATAGACATAATTTGCATCATCCATGCCAATCCTGTTAAAATCAGCAACAGCATGACAAATATACCTAGCAATTGACGCCTAAAATATCTGTTAATAATTTTCATAATAATAAAGTATAAAGCCCAAAAGCGACACCGTCAAGCAACAAAGATAATAATATATATTAAGTTTTACATTAATATTACTGTATTTTTTGCTTGATTTTTGACGATTCGGACATAATAATATACAGTGTTCTTAAAATAAGTTTTAAGGGCGGGGTTATAAAAACCCCGCTCTTTTAGTAAAAGGCAATAAAAACAACATCTAAGGAGAAACAAATGTCTTTTGAATCTATGCCACGTCAAGACTTGTTATTAGCGATTGATTCTTTGGCGGCAGAAAAAATGATAGATCGTGAAACTGTTATTGAATCATTGGAAGCTGCTATCGCAAAAATTGCAAAACATAAATATGGCGAAGAATTTAATATTGTTGCACAAATCGATCGTAAAAACGGTGCAATACATGTTAAACGTTTGTTCGAAGTTATCGCATCCCCTGAATCAAAGGGCGAAGAATATGATCCAAACACAATGTTGACTGTGGAAAAAGCGAAAAAATATGCCGAAAACCCACAGGTTGGCGATGTCGTAGAAGATATGTTACCAGAACCTGAATTTGGTCGTATGGCTTTCCAAACAGCGCGTCAAATTATGACTGCACGTGTAAGGGATGCAGAAAAAGGCAATCAATACGAAGAATTCAAAGACAATATTGGTGATATTGTAAATGGTGTTGTTAAACGTATTGAATTTGGTAATGTTTTTGTTGATATCAATGGCAAAGCCGAAGGTTATATTAAAAATACAGAATTAATCCCTGGTGAACGTTTGGCGGTTGGTGATCGTGTTCGTGCCTTGATTATGGATGTTGTCCGTTCAAATACAGGTCCACAAATTTTCTTAACAAGAACACACCCAAGCTTTATGGAAAAATTGTTTACCCAGGAAGTTCCAGAAATTTACGAAGGTATTATTAAAATTAAATCTGTATCTCGTGCACCTGGTTCACATGCTAAAATCGCAGTTGAAACCCAAGACCCATCTATTGATGCGGTTGGTATGACTGTCGGTATCAAGGGTACACGTATACAGCCTGTGATAAACGAATGCCATGGTGAAAAGATTGACGTTATTTTGTATTCAGAAGATCCTGCGGTGTTTATTGTTAATGCAATGCAACCAGCAAAAGTTGCAAAGATTATCGTTGATGAAGATACACATACAGCAGCAGTTGTCGTAACAGAAGATCAACAATCTTTGGCAATTGGTCGTCGTGGTCAAAATGTTCGCCTTGCTTCTCAATTAACTGGTTGGAATATTGATGTTATGAGCGAAGCTGAAGAACAAGAACGTCGCGCAAAAGAATTCAAAGAAAAAACAGAATTGTTTACAAGTGCGCTGGACGTTGATGAAACAATTGCTCAATTGTTAATCACAGAAGGTTTCAGAACAATCGAAGAAATTGCTTATGTTGAACAATCTGAATTAGAATCTATCGAAGGATTTAATGCAGAATTGGCAGCAGAATTACAAAATCGTGCAAAAGCTTATCTTGCAAAAGTCGAACAAGATTATTTTGACAATGGACACAAGATGGGTATGAGTGACGATTTGTTGAATTTCGACTTTATTAAACGTCCAATCATTATGAAGTTGGGTGAAAATGATGTTAAATCTTTGTCTGATTTGGCAGATTTGGCATCTGACGAATTGGTTGAAATCTTGGGCGAAGATAATATGTCTCAACGTCTTGCAGAACGTATTGTTATGAAAGCACGTGAATTGGCATACGGTATCGTTCCAGAAGAAGATGCTGAATAATAAAAAAGATAATTATTAACCAAAGGTTAAAAAATGGCGACATTAACACTTGGAAAATCTGTAACAGTTGGTGCAGTACAAAGCAAGAAAGGCGACGCGGTGTTCGTAGAACGCCGTCGCCGTATTGTTGCACCCGGTAATAATGAATTGCGTGAAGAACCTAAAAAGGTCGAAACAGTCCGCAATGCTGCAGATGAAAAACTGCGTGCGGTTTTAGAAGCCGCCAAGGCACGTGATGAAGAACGCAGAAAACGCGAGGCCGAAGAAGAAGCAGCACGTAAAGCACGCGAAGCAGAAATTGAACGCGAAAACCGTGAATACGAAGCGGTCAAAGAACAATTGGCACAACGTGAAACAGAACAAGTTGCGGAAGAAGCTATTGTTTTACCAGTACGTGAAAATACCCACGAAAATAAAAAGAATAATGTCGCCTTTAATAATCATAATAATCGTCGTGACGAAGATAATGATGATGTTCGTGGATCAAAACAAAACCGCTTTAAGAAAGATTTCAAAAAAGGTGGAAAGATTTCTATCCATGATATTGTTATCGGCGGTGGTGATGATGACGATGATGAAGAAATTGGTTTGCGTGGTGCAAATCGCAGACGCAGCGAAGCGTCATTAAAACGTTTTCGTGAAAAAGCACGTGCCGTGTTTACCGCGCCACAAAAAGTGGAACATGTTGTTACTTTGGGTGATACAATAACTGTCAAAGATTTGGCCGCTGCCATGGCTGAAAAAGTCGGCAATGTTATCAAGAAATTGATGGAAATGGGGATGATGGCATCTCAAAATCAATCTATTGATGCAGATACTGCCGAATTAATCGCGACAGAATTTGGTGCAACCGTTAAACGGGTTGATGTAAAACCTTATGCCAATATTTTGGAAGAACAACCACACGAAGATAGATTGCAACCAAGATATCCTGTTGTGACAGTTGTGGGACACGTTGACCATGGTAAAACATCGCTTTTAGACGCGTTCCGTAATGCAAATGTTGTTGCCGGCGAAGCAGGTGGAATTACACAACATATTTCATCATATGAAGTTAAAACAAAATCTGGTGCAATAATTACATTCTTGGATACACCAGGTCACGAAACATTTACAGCGATGCGTGCACGTGGTGCGCAAATTGCAGATATTGTTGTTTTGGTTGTTGCGGCAAATGATTCTATTATGCCACAGACAATTGAAGCAATTAATCATATACGTGCAGCCAAGGTTCCATTTATTGTTGCAATCAACAAATGCGATTTACCAGAAGCCGACCCATATCGTGTAAAAACAGACTTGCTGCAACAAGAAGTTCAGGTTGAAGAAATGGGCGGTGATGTTCAATGTGTTGAAATTTCAGCAAAAACAAAAATGGGATTGGATAAATTAGAAGAAGCAATTCTTTTACAGGCTGAAATTATGGATTTAAAGGCCGACCCAGATATGATGGCATCTGCATATGTTGTGGAAGCTAAAATGGAAAAAGGTTTGGGCGCAGTTGCAACCATATTGGTACGCCAGGGTACTTTATCTGTTGGTGATGTATTTGTTGTTGGTGAAACATTTGGACGCGTTCGCGGGCTTATAAATTCAAACGGTGTTCGTGTTAAATCTGTTAAACCAGGACAACCAGCAATGGTATTGGGATTAGAATCTGTACCGGCAGCTGGGGACGAATTACATGTAATGGAAACGGAAGCGCAAACACGTGAAGTTGCTGCATATCGTGTTCAAAAAGCAAAAGACAAAGCAAATGCTGTTAAACGTTCATCGCTTGAAGAATTATTTGCAAAACGTGATGAAACCAAGAAATTGACATTACCAGTTATCTTGCGTGCAGATGTTCAGGGTTCTGTGGAGGCAATTTCAGACATGTTGCGCGGATTCAATTCAGATAAAGCCGCAGTTGAATTATTGTCTGCCGGTGTTGGTCAAATTACCGAAGGCGATATCAGATTAGCAACCGCATCAGGCGCAGTTATCATTGCGTTTAATGTTCGTGCAGATTCTGCGGTTCGTGATATGGCGCGCAATAATGGTGTTGATATCAGATATCACAGTGTTGTTTATCGTATCACAGACGAAATTAAAGAAATATTGTCTGGTAAATTGGCACCTGAAAAACGTGAAAACTTTATCGGATATGCAGATGTTATCGCATTGTTCACTGTGGGCAAGGGTATAAAGGTTGCCGGTTGTCGTGTAAGCGAAGGTGTGATAAAGAAATCTGCGATGGTTCGTTTGTTGCGCAACAATGTTGTTATCTATGATGGCAAAATTGGTGAATTGCGCCGCGAAAAGAACGAAGTATCCGAAGTTGGCGTTGGCGTAGAATTCGGTATGAGTTTCGACAAATATAATGACCTGAAAGAAGGTGATCGTGTCGAATGTTACGAAGTTCAAGAAGTCAAAGCACAACTTTAATAAATATTGATAAAAACAAAAAACGCCCAAACGGGCGTTTTTTTGCTAAAAACATATTTTTGTGGTACAATATTCATCGATATAGAAACCATAAAAGGTAGTAAAAATGAAAAAAGCAGATTATATGAGACATGATATTGTCAGAGATGAACACATAGATTGGGTGTTAAATGAATTTGAAAAATATGAAAAAGATATTGAAAAAATAAAAACAAAATCAAAAAATGACGATGATTTGTTTTTATTTTATGGCAACAGTAAAAAAATAACAGAAATAGTCGATGCTTTGGTTAAATTAAGAGACAAAGCAAAAGGTTGGCAACACAGGTACGAATCACAAAGAGATTCTTTAAGGGCAGATCCATTTATGCATAAAATGTATATTGATTGGATTTATACTTGGATAAGCATAGTAAATGGTGTAGAGAGTGAAATTTCTATGCTTGAAGGCATACAAAAAAAGCTGAAAGAGATAAAATCAAAAAAGATGGAAGAAGCATCTGATAATTTGCAAGACAAATCGGAAAGCGTGATTACATATCCAATATCAAATGGTCGTGAATAAAAAACAACCGCCCAAACGGGCGGTTGTTTTTTTTATCTTTCTTTTTTTTCAGCGTATGTCAGATTTTGTTTATAAATTTTGTTATTAGATGTTGTGCGCGTAAAGAACTTTTGATGTTTTGCATCCAGTTTTGCGTAATCTGATGATTTAATATACAAAACATTAAAGCGCATATTGCCGCGTCTTAAAATATGTTTGTGTAATTTTATACCGATTTTGCCGTATAATTCTTGTATATGATCAATATCATAACCAGGTGTAATAGAAACACAAACACAAGGTGTTACTTTGTTTTTTACAACAATGCGAAATTCAGTGGCACCATTTGTTGCTTTGTGCAAATATTCTTCGTTTCTTTTCATTTGTTCGTCCACATTGGTTGTGAACATTTGTTTTACTTTGTCTATTGCTGATTTAAAAGACATAACAACTCCTTTTTTATACATGCATTATATCAATTTGTTTGTTTTTGTGCAATATACAAAAACACCGCCGTTCGGGCGGTGTCTTTTATCTGTATGTTATCAAATATTACATGCCTTTTGGTGTGGACATTTTTACAGATGATACTTTTTTGTTTAATGCTTTTACTACTTCATCTGTGATATCAAGATTTTTTACATTGTCACCCATACGTGCCATACGTCCATCAATTACCAAAGACAATTTTTTCTTTGCAATTATAGCCTGGATAACAGGATCAAGGTGTTTCTTTTGAATTGTCTGAAGTGCATCTTGGTATGATGATTCAATTGATTGTGCGCTTTCTGACAAATGACGTTGAAAATCATTTACACGACGTTGATAATCAACAACGCGACGTTGCAAGGCTTCTTGGGATAAAACATCTTGAGATTTTTCAATATCTGCTTTTTCTTTTTCAATTGCTTTTTGTTCTTTTTCAAGTTTTGTTTTTAATTTGTTTTCAAAATTTGCACGTTGTTTGTGTAAATCTTCCAAAACTTTTGCTTCCATTTGAATTTTATCCATACTGATTACAGCAATACGTAAATCAGCAGCATTTGCAGCATCTGTTGATACTTCTGCAACAGCGTATGCAGTATCATGGCTTTTTACCATGTGTGATACGGCAAATATACCGATTAATGCGACAACGACAACAGCAGTTGCGATGATGCCTGTTTTAGAATATTTTTGTAAGATTGGATTTAAATCTTTTATTTTTTTCATCTTTTCTTCCTTTTGTTTTATTGGTTAACAAGAATATAGCAATATTTATAGAAAAACGCAAAATGTTTTTATCGCGCCGGCGTCAATCGAATTTCAACACGACGATTGGTAAGGCGCCCTATGTCATCTTGGGCCGCGATTGGGCGTGCCGCACCACGTCCGACAATAAACATGCGTGATGTAGAAACATTATGTTGTGAAAAATATACACCAACGCGTTCTGCCATATCCAGTGATAATGCGTACGATGCGTTTTTATCATTCATAGAATCTGTGTATCCTGCGATTTCCATAAATGTTGCATTATATTTATTTAATATTTTCGAAATTGTTTTAAGTGTATCGGCACCATCCGCAGATATATCTGCAACAGATTGATTCATAATTGAATCGCGAACCAATATAACAACGACATCTGTGCCGGCGCGTTGAACAGAAATGCCAGGCTTGCGTAACGCGTCATATAATTCATATTCCAAATTTGCCATGTAATTTACCAATACGGCATTATCTATGGCGTTTTTATCACCGTATTGCATTTTTTCAGATAATTCACCAGTTTGTGTAACAACTTTGCCACCGTGTCCCATATATACCGGCATTTTTGCAATGCGCGCTGTTTCTGTCATATCCATAAAGCTGGCGCCATAAAGATGTTGTTGCCATGTGTTACGGGCAGGGCTGTGATATTGCAAGCAACCCGTCAGTGCAAAACATAAACCAATTAAAATTATTTTTTTTAAATTCATGTCTTATTTTGCAAAAAATGATATTGTGTTATCGCCAGTTTGTAAGCAATATGATGAACTGTTTGCATCATATCCGTTAACAGTAATATGTGTTGTCCAATCTAATTTTTTTGTTGTGAAATATGCACATTCATCAAATGTTAATTCAACCAAATTGATTGAAAATTCTGTACCATCAAAATTACTGGTTATTGACCAATTTTTTCCGCCTGCGGGTGCTTTATCATTTGTTAATGCACCGGCTTCGATCAAGAAATCAACAGATACAGGTGTGTATCCAGAATATTCCAACAATGTTTTGGTTTTTGTTGCGATGTTTTCCAATTCTGTTGATGCGATTAATCTTTTTTGTTTTGCATTTGTTGAATTGTATATTGCATAGGTTCCAGAAACCATAATTGCACCAATGGCCAGGACCCCAATAATTTCAATTAATGAACGTCCAGATTGTTCCCTCATTTTTATTCCCCCTGTTTTATTTAGATATATTAACGATTTCTGCGCCTTCGAATAAATCCATTGCACTGGCCACCATTGGATCAGATTCAATTTCAGATTTTGTGTGTTCTGATAATGTTTGTTGGTGTGGTGCTTCCTGGATAGATTCAATTGTCCAATCTTTACCAGTTGTTTCTTTTAACCATGATACCAATTTATGTGAAAAATCTTTATCGCCTTTGCGATCGAAATATTTGATTTTTCCATTTTCAAATTCTGTTATTTCAAGATTGGTTGTGTAATAAGAATACAACAATAATTCGCGTGCCTTTTGCAAAGCGGTTGCCAATTCATCAGAAGTATTTATTTGTATAAATTTTGATTTTTCTGGTGTTGGTTTTTCTTCTTTTGCAATGGGGGCGTTTTGTTGATCTTGTTTTAATAATTCCGGGATAGAAGGCATATCTGCAATATGCATTAATCGAACAATTAACATATCAAAACATTGTTTTTGATTGTTTGATGCCTGTAATTCAGGAACCGCAGCAACCATAACCTGCCATATGCGGGATAATGTGTTCAAAGAAATTGTTTCGTTTATCTTTCTTATTGTTTCGCGTTGATCGGCAGTATAAGGCGAAGATGTCACATCTTGCAGGCGCAAAGATGGATACATACGTGTTGCCCAATGTGTCCATTCCATCATATCGTTTAACAACATTGTTAAATCTGCACCGTTATTATAGATTTCATCCAATCTGGTTAATGCAGCATTTGTATCACCCGATAAAACAGTTTTCATAAAATTAACAACTGTGCCGCGATCTGTTCTTTTAAGCATGTCTAAGACAGCACCTTCATCAACATGACCGCCTGTTTGTGCGATGGCTTGGTCAAGCAAAGAAAGTCCATCACGAACAGAACCATCGGCGGCGCGCGCCAATAATTCATTTGCGCCATCTGATAATTCTATTTTTTCTTGTTCTGCAACCCATGCAAAATGTTTCTTTAATGTTTCCACCGGAACACGTGCCAAATCAAATCTTTGGCAACGCGACAATATTGTCACAGGAACTTTTCTTATTTCTGTGGTTGCCAAAATAAATATTACATGTGCAGGTGGTTCTTCCAATGTTTTCAGCAATGCGTTAAATGCACTGGTTGATAACATGTGGACTTCGTCGATGATATAAACTTTGTATCTGGCGTTTGTTGGACGATAAAGCGCGGCATCCAAAATTTCGCGCATATTATCTACGCCTGTATGAGACGCAGCGTCGATTTCCATAACATCAATATGTTGACCCGCAGCAATTGCGCGACAGTTTTCACAAACCCCACATGGTTTAGATGTTGCATGATCAGATGATAAACAATTCAATGCCTTGGCTAAAATACGGGCGGTACTGGTTTTTCCAGTTCCACGAATGCCTGTGAAAATATAGGCGTGTGCGATACGGCCTGTGTTAATAGCGGTGGTCAATGTTTTTACCAAAACATCTTGACCAATAAGAGATTCAAAATCTTGACTGCGATATTTGCGGGCTAAAACTGTATAATTGCTATCCATAATGCTTCCTTTGGGGGAAAGCATAGCAAATTAATACACGATTTCAATAAAAAAGAGCCGGAATTTATTTCAAATTTGTAATAAAATCTGGAAAGCCAATTTCTTCGTCATCACCAGAATCATTTTGTTCGTTGTTTTCAGATGTTTCTGCGATTTCTTCTGTAATTGGTGTTTTGTCTTTTGGATCGCGTTGGGAATCAATTTTGACCTGTTCTTCATTGACAATGCGGCCATAATGTTCCGCGGTTTGAAGCAATCTTTCGCGTTCAACTTCGTCACTGGTTTGACGAGCCAAGTCAATATATTGTTTTCTTTTTTGACGCCATTTATGACAGCGTTGAATCATCTGACCCACAGACGTTTGATTTTTTTTATTTGGCATATTTTTTTTCTTTTTATTTTTTATGGAAATAAACTTTTCAAACAGCAAACATATTTCACTGTTTGTTCTTCAACAATATAAATCTTAAAGCATCTTAAAACTGATTGCAATAATTTTTTTCAATTGCTATGCTTAAAGTCGTAGGAGGGAGGCTTTTGCAAAAACAATCGGGTAATTTTTTGTTGCAAGCGTTGCTGGCATTGACTTTGGTCTTTGCTTTTATGCCGTTTTTTGCCCGTCGTATTTCGTCGCGTGATATGGCCGCCCAAATGTATGCCGCGACAGAACAAATTGAAACTGCACAAACTGCTGCGCGTATTTATTTACGCGAAGAAAAAGATAATCTGCCATATAAAAGACAAGAATTAAGCAAAGAACATTTTGTCGAAGTATTGGAAAATTATGGATTGCCACTTGGATTTATACCGCAAACACATTTTAATCAAGATATTTCTTTGGTTATAAACAAAGACGAAAACAGTTTTTATGGTTTTATAAATGTCAGTGGCGGAAAATTATCCAAAGTTCAGTTGGCTGAATTGGCGCGCAGAATAGGTTTTTATGCAAAAATCAAAGGAAATAACATAGAAGTCGATATACCAATAGATGCCATGTACAGTGATATTGTTTCAAAAAAAGAAACAGGCGAAAATGTTGGATTTTTGTCTGAATTAGACATGAACGATAAAAATGTTGATAAGGTTGGCGTGTTGTTTGCACGTAATGGTGAATTTGAAAGCGCTCAATTTAACACATTGTCGCTTTATGGCATAGAAGAAGGCAGAAAAGATAAAAATAAAATTTCTGATTTATATGCAAACAAAACGGTATTTCAAAGTGCAGATGGTGGCGCGGCATTATCGCTTTCGCGTGGTGAGATAAAGACTTCATCTGCGTCATTACGAACAATTTCAAGATTTGGAACGACCGGTGGTTTTGAATCAAATGTTGCATCTGTGTATGATTTTTCTATGTCAGAAGGACGCACAGGATTTGATGGCCCGTCACAATGGTTGGTGCGTGGTTCTGTGTTGGCTGATAATTTTACTTTCAATGTTGACAGGTTGGACATAGGTTCTTATCTTGACGCTTCGCGTGGCCAAGATGTTTATATTGATCCAGAAAGTTTTTCATACGTATCAAAAACAGGTATAGATGTTAAAAATATTTATGCCGCAAATATTTCTTTGCGTGATCAGACTTCGTATGGGTTGTTGGATGGACAATCTGGTCCATTATTGATAGATGTGCGTCCGGCCGGAACATCGCTTTTGCCAGATGCATATGTTGATGGAATAAACAATGATTCTTTTGAAATTATCGCAGATCCAAAAGATACAACTGGAAAAAAGATTTCTTGTAGAGATATTATAAATCAAATGGATGTTGCATATAACAGTAAATCTTTGGTTCAAAATATAATTTGTCAGTATGTTTTTTGGCAAAGATTAGAAGCAAGAATAGATATAAAACAATGTTTAAAAAGTGGTCGCAGTGATTGTATGTAAAAAATATTTTGACAGATTGAATGCGTATAGTGTTCGTGGTGCAACCTTGACCGAAGTGGTTTTGGCGATTGCTGTTGTAATTGCTGTGTCGCCATTTATGTATAATCAAATTATTGAAATGTCCAATGAATCAGAAGATATTGCGCGTGCCAATGAAATTGTTAATTTGCGTGATGCAGCGATAAATTATATTCGTATCAACCAAGAAAAATGGGCCGATGTTGCGGAAATAAAATTGTCTGATGAAGAATTACAAAAAATATCGTCTTTGCCGCACAGTGGATATGTTGATAAATACAAAGTAAATGGTGCGTCCATAAGTGATGTTTATTTGGCATTTAGTATGAATGGTTCTGATTACAGGGCGGCGAATATTGCAAAACAGATTGGTGAAGATGCCGCAGTCGTTCGTGAAGATGGAATTGCATATTCACAAAGTTGGGCCGTTTCTGCGCCAGATGATTTTTATGTTGGGGATTTGATTTTCAGAATATCTTATGATTTCGAAGGGGCAGATAAATCAAGGTTTTTACATCGTGGCACCATGGGTGAAGATGAATTAAATAAAATGCAACGTGATTTGCATATGAATAATTTTAATGTATTTAATGCCGCAAAAATAAATGGTCTTTCTGCAAAAATCATAGATGTTGATGCAGTGTTCCTTGAATCAGATGTTGTTGATGCAGGCAGTGTTTATTTTACATCTGGGGCGAATATGAATTCTGATGATATAACATTTTCTTCTATGCGTGTGACAGGTGATACCAGTGGATTCAGACTTATCAAAGCAGATGTTTTAAATGACAGTAAATATACAACAAATGGTAAATTAATTGTGGATCGTGCAACAATTGGAAATTCTGTTAATGTTGCGGGAAATCTGGTTTTGAAATCTTCCAGTGGTCGAAGTGTTTCTGGGTTCAGTGGTATATCAATGAATAAATTATTAACACCGTATTTATCCGCAACAGATTTAGTATTTTTTGAAAATTTTGGTATAACCGTATCTGGTGAATTATTGTTGGCGGGTAAGGCACCTTTAAGAATTGGAAATTGGGTGTTTCCATCAACAACGCCACCATCGTTTTCAAAATTGATATTAACACGTGCATCTGTGCCACCAACACCAGACGCAGATGAATTTGATAAAATAACAGAACAAAATTGGCATACAAGATAATGAATACAAAACGAAATCTTTTCTGTAAAAATACCCAGCATGGTGGAATGTTGGTTGAATTGATGATGACTATTGCATTGGCTGCAATAATCATTCCGTTTGTGTTTCGTTATCAACAAACGGCCGTATCGCGTGCAAAAAATGTTGCGATAACCAAACAGATGGAAAATGTTCAAAGTGCGCTGGAAAGATATATTGTTGAAAATAAAACTGAATTAATGCGACCAAAGGGTAAAAATATATCCAGCATAAAAGTGGCAGATTTGGTAAATTATGGTTTGCCAGAATATATTGCGGACACTTATGGTGATGATTATCAATTAAGAATTTTAAAATCTTCTGATAATAACAATAAATCGATATTGCAAGGAATAGTGCTTTTATCCAATCGGGAAATGTCCCCAATGCGTACACGTGAAATTGTAAATTTGGGTGGTGGCAGATTTGGCTTTGTCGAAGGCAATATGACATATGGTGGATTTGGTGCGTTTCGTGGATCGGCGGCTGATTTTGGAATATCAAATGCAAAGGGTTTAGTTGGCACAACAAATGTAAAACGTGGAAATACAGAATATTTATGGCGTTTGCCATCTGAAAGTGAAGATGACGCAACAATGCAATCTGCATTAAATTTAGATGGGCACGATATCAAAGATGTTCGTTTTGTTGATGCGTACAAAGCGCAATTTGAAGAAAAATTAAAGGTTGGAAAATTAGATGTTTCTTCTTTGGTTTTTGCCAATCGTGCAACAATTGATTCGACATATTCAACAAACATTGCTGTTGTGAATGGGACATTAACAGCAGATTCCAGAAATTTAAGTGTTAACGGGACATTGTCGTTGGCAGATTCTGCAAAATTTTCGTCTTTCACGACAAATGATTTGTATGTTAATACATTAACATTAAGTGGTTTCAGTGTTGCAAGCACAGAAGGAAAATCTTCGGCGTTAAAAATAATTGGTGACATGGATTTGGTAATGGGGCGCGTAAGTGCAACATATGTATCTGTTGGTTATACCGGATCGGTAACACCACAATTAAATATTACTGATAAAATTCAAGATTCAAAAGATTCTTCTTTCTATTGGGATGTAAAAAATGGCAAAGCGCGTTTTGTGGATATAAATTCACCAGAACTTTCCCGTATGGCATCGCTTATAATGTCGCAAGAATTTGTTTCTGGGACGGTTGCAACAACTGTTTTTGGCGGTGTTGCGGCAAATGCGAATGCCACAGTCGCAGATTATATAAATGCGATAAATAACATGCAGACACAAATACGTGCTAAATATGAAATGTTGAATTTGTAATATTTTGTGATATAAAAATATCAAACGGAGTGATTTTATGAAAATAGTATGTGATTTTTGTAAAACAGAATATGTTTTGGATCATACGCCAACCAAACCTGTTAAATGTGCGGTGTGTGGCCATGTGTGGACCCCACGTGTCCCATTTCGCCAACAAACTATGATAAAGTTTATTGCGGCGGCATGTGCTTTTATTGCGGCATGCATATTTTCATTGGTGGTTATTTTGAATTTTTCTGGGGTTAAGAAAAGTCAACCATTGGTAACAAAAATTGATGAAAAAAATATACACACCGTATTGGATGAAAATGGCAATAACCGTATTTTTGTATCTGGTGATATCACAAACACCACAGATGACATATATGGTTTGCCGAATATAATAATTATTTCCTATGATGCGGTTGGTAATGTTTTGTCGCGTCAGACCTTTATGCCACCGGCAACATTAATCGAATCTAAAACCACAGTCACATTCAATCATATGTTATCTGTGGATCCAACAAATGTGAAAAGATTGTCTGTTGAATTAAAGGGAACAAAATGAGATTTTTAACACCGATAATTTTATCAATAATTTGTTTGCCAGCATTTGCAGATGTTGTTCCGCCAATTCCGCCAATGCCGGTGCCACGCGTTAGTGTGTTTTCAACAACTGTTGATTGGGAAGCGGTAACGGGTTTATCATTGCGTCAATATACAGGAACAGTACGGGGTGTGGATAAAAAATTTGTAAAAGAAGGTCTGGTATTATATTACCTGGATTCGTTCCCGTGTTATGGTGAAGCTGACAGTGTTCGTGTGTGGCTTTCGCCAAATGGAAAAATGTCTGGGAATTTACGTATAGTTTGTGTTTATAAACCAGATACGATTTCTTTTGCATGGCGTAATGCAACCGAAGATGCAACCCAAGCACGTTCGACAGGAATTTTGACTTGCCCAATCGAAGGCAATCGTAATTTTACAATTGATATTTCAAAATGCGAACAGGGGCCAGATTGGACGGAATACAGATAATGACAGATACAAGAACTTTTTCTGTTAATGAAGAAAATGTTGGTGTAAGAATTGATAAATTTTTATCGATTTGTATGCCTGAATTTTCGCGCAGTGAAATTCAAAAATTTAATATCGCACGCACAGATGGCAAGGCTTTGAAATTATCGGAAAAAACAAAATTGAACGATGAATTTACGGTTGAAATTGCCGAAAAACAAACAGATGTTGCGTATGATAATATTTCCAGTGATTTTGATTTAGAAATTTTATACGAAGACGATGATATTATCGTGATAAATAAACCGCGTGGTGTTGTTATGTACCCCAGTGCCGGCAACAAAACAGGGACTTTGGTTCAAAATTTGTTGGCATATACGAATTTATCTGCATTGGGTGGAGCAACACGTCCGGGGGTGGTTCATCGTTTGGACAAAGATACCAGTGGCGCAATGGTTTTTGCAAAAACTGACGCCGCATATCGTGGTTTGGTCAAGATTTTTTCAACGCATGATTTAACGCGCAAATATGTTGCTTTTGTTTGGGGTGTTCCGACATGGGGCGGGGCAGAAATTACTGGAAATATCGCGCGTTCATCGCGTAATCGTCAAAAAATGAGTTTGGTTAAAACAGGTGGTAAACCTGCGCATACAATTGTCAATGTTATGGATGTTTGGACGCGCCCAAATATATCGATGTTTCGTTGCACATTGATGACCGGACGAACACATCAAATCAGGGTACATTTATCATCGCATGGATTTCCAGTATTGTGCGATCCATTATATGGTCGCGAAAAGGGGCATATCGGTTCGGTCAAAGACCCAGAATTACTGGAATTTTTGAAAAATCACAATGGACAAATGTTGCATGCAGAAATTTTGGAATTTGTACACCCGATAACTGGTGAAAAAATGCACTTCAAGGCACATATGCCAGATGACATGATTGAATTGAAAGATATTTTGGATAACCAGTAAAAAATAATCATAAAACATTTCATTTTTCGCTTTCTTTATTTGCTTGCATATGATAAAATAAATACAAAGTAAATGGAGAAAGGGGATGAAAAAAATCATCAAAACGCTTAGTTTATTGTCAATTTTTGCCGTAATTCCGGGGGCAATGGCGGCCACATCACGTGTCAGTATGATATCGCGTGGCGCACCGCGTTTGCCATCAATTGCGGGATATATTACATCGGTCACGGGGGTAAACGCTGTTGTTAACGGTTCGACAACATCATATTTGGCTGATGTCGATTGTATTGATAATTATTCTGCCTGTATCAAGGGTAATGATGCATGTGGTTCTGGGTTTGAAGATTGTACAAACACGATATTGTTACATGCAAAAATGCCAACATGTTTGGGCGTTTTGGCACAATGCAGTCCTGCGGGCCGTTCTTCATTGTTTGGAACAACAGATTTGAATGCAATTGCAACTGCTGCTACCAAAGATTCAAATGGCGAAGTAACTGGATACACATATCCAACTGCGGGCAGTGTTTTGGGGCAAATGATAACTGCGGCACAAATTGAAAATCGTTTGGATACAGACCAATGTGTGAAAAAATATACATCTTGTTTGCAAAAAGAAAACATTTGTGGTCAAGATTTTGAATTGTGTACAGATAACAAAGAATTTAAAAAACAGGCTTTATCTTGTGAATCGACATTGGCGCGTTGCCAGGTTGCCGGAAAAACAGAATTGTTTGGTTCTGCTGATTCTGCTGCAAAATTACAACCTGCGGCGGGTTCAAGATTGAATGAAATGATTGTCGAAGGTGCTGCATTGGCGGTAAATAACGCGGTTGCAACATGTAATAAAGTGACAGATCAATGTATTTTGAATGCTTGTACCAAAAATCCGAATAAATGTATCACAGATCGTCCTGAAATTATGATAAGAATTGCAGATGCAACCAATGGTGGCAAGGCAATTACAGCACAAGATTTGATGGAAATCACAAAAATCACAACAAAACGTGATGTTGCTTCATATATCCGTCAAGAATGTCAACAAGTAATTGGTTCTAACAGATATTGTTATATGACGGTAAAAGGAAAACCAGTAACAAAAGAATCTGTTTTAACTGATCCAGATAATGTTGGTGAAGTTTTTGATGATATGTACGGTGGTGAATTTGGTCGTTTCGCGGCATTAAGTGATAAGATAACAAAAATTACTGATGAATTTGATGCCAAAGTCCAAGATAAATGTATTGATACAATTTCATCTTGCGCAATGCGTTCTTGTGGTGGTGGTATTGGATCTGTGTGTTATTCACAATCGCGTGATGCAGCAACTGGTGAAGTTAACATTGCAAAAACGCCAAAATCTTATAAACAGGTTAAATCTGCATGTCGTGCAATCGTCGATACCGATGCAAATTGTCAATATGCGGCTGTGTTAAGTCAGGGTAATTTGTTTGCCGGATATATGAGTGACACAAACAGTGTTTTCACAACATTGTATCCAGAAAACCCATCGACATCTAATGATCCAATTGGTGTAATTGCATCGTTGAATGCGACATTGGCAACATCTTATAATGAAGCCGCAATTGAAAACATGCGTAAACAATGCCAAACAGTTGCGTTGTCTTGTGTAAAATCTATGTGTGGTAAAGATTATGAAAGTTGCTATCGTGCACGTACAGATGTTATGGCGGGTTCATATGGCACAGGTCAAACAAAATTTGATAACAGTATGAACAAAATGGGTGGTGTGTTAGATTATAATATTGTTATTGGTTTGTGTTTAAATACTGTTAAAGATTCGTCTGTATGTAATGAACACTTGAAAATTGCAATTAATAAATTAACAGATGATACAGCATCTTGGGGTGATAATACATCGGTCAGATCTGCATGGCGTGATGCAAATTCTACAACTGCATCAATCGTCCAAAACCCAGACCAGGTTATCATTGGTTGCACAGTTTCAAAGACATCTGATGATTGTCCAGCCGGAATTCGCGAAGAACCAAGTGACGAAGGTCAATGTATCGGTATAATAGACGAAAACGGATGTGTTTATGATACACCAGTATATCAGAATTTGGCAGATTATAAATTAGATAATGCCGGAACATCTTTGTTCCAAGAATTATTGGCAGATGTTGAAAAAGAAGCTCAGGCAAAATACAATGCCAAACTTATCAAAGAACAAGGTATGTGTTTGGCACAAAACAATGGTGGTATTATGGGTGCTGCAGAAAACGGTTCAACATTTATGTGGGTAAAATTGAATTCTAATAAAATCCCAAAGAATTATAATATGAAGGGTTTAACCACAAAACAATTCAAGGCATCAAATGATTTGTATGGTTCGTTCTGTCGTGCACGTATAACCGTCACATCTGATGATAAAGATATCCAAAATGAATTGGGTGACAAAGCAACCGCGTATTTCGCTGTGGGTGATGCATTTACATGTGGTTCATGGATTGACAACAAAGTAATGGCAAAAATAAGCGAAAAGGTTGGTGAACGTAAATTGTGCGAAGAAAGTTATGGCGTATGGGATACCAAAACTGGTAAATGTTCTGATATGTCTGCAAAAGAAAAAATTGCATACGCATGGGGAACCGTTGCACCAGCATTGGCCGGTGGCGCATTGGGTGTCGGTTTAACCGAATCTGGCGTATTGAGTAAATGGATGAAAACCGCAAATGAAAAAAATGGTTTGTCGCAAGAAAATGCTGATAAATGGAAAGAACAGTGTACAACATCAGCACAAAATGCATATGACAAAGCTGGTGAAATCTCGCAAGGTACGGCAGATAAAGATTATAGACTAATAGCAGAGACTGTTAATGCTTATGCTGCAAATGCATATAGAGCATGTTCGCAGATGGGGGTCAGTTCGAACGAACGTTGTCAAAGTTATAGTATACCTGGTTCTGTTAAAGACACAGTAACTGACGACAATATGGAGAAAATCAACACCTTTAAGGCTAGAATGGAAGGTTTGAAGGGAGTTTGTGAAAATTATGTTGTTGATGGTTTCGAAAATGGTAAATCACAAAAAGTCGCACGTATTGCAATTCCAATTGTTACTACAATTGCCGGTGGTGCATTGGGTGCCGGTATCACAGCATCTGTTTTGGAGGCCAAAAAAGAAGATATTAAAAACAAAGCCGTCGCCGAATGGATGGAAGAAATCGGTGAACATATCCAATGTTATCTGGGGGCCGAAGAATTGGGTTCTTATGGTGACGTGATATCTTTCACAATTGAATAATACAAAACCAAATATTAAACCGCCCACCCGGGCGGTTTTTTTAATTAAAAAAACTTTTGCCTTTCGTTTTTTTTATATCTATAATCAAATCAAAACGAAAGGATTAATTCATGAAAGATTTATTGCGTAAAATTTTCGGTCCGCGCGGAATTAAAATTACCGCCGGGGAATTGGCCAAAAAATTCGGTCTGGAATTAAAGGGCGATGAAAAAGTTGTTGTCAGTGGTGTTGCACCAATTGCGGATGCTAAACCGGGACAATTGGCATTTTATTCAACCGAAAGAAATTCTAATGCTTTTAAGATTTTACCGATTGAGGTTTTGCAAAAAACACGTGCATCTGTAATTCTTTTGCAGAAAGAACAAATAGGCGACGCACCAAAGGGTGCAACACTTTTAATCACTGATTCACCACGTGGAAATATCGTTAAAATTTTGGGTGAAATTTATGCAGAAAAACCACGTTTTGGTGTGTCTTATTTTGCAACTGTGGAACGTGGTGTTTTCTTTCGCAAAAAACGCACAAATTATATCGGACAATATGCCACTGTGGAACGTGGTGCCGTTTTGGAAGAAGGGGTAAAAATTTATCCGGGCGCTTTTATTGGTCGTAATGTTGTTTTGGGTGCAAATACCGTTGTTTATTCTGGTGCACATATTGAAAATGCAACAATTGGTTCTGATTGTGTTATAAATGCAAATGCTGTTATCGGCAAAAACGGTTTCGGTTATACGCGTCAAAACGGTAAAAATGTGTTTATTCCACATACTGGACGTGTTGTGTTGGGAAATCGTGTTTCTGTGGGTTCTAATACATGTATCGACCGTGGTGCAATGACAGATACAATTGTCGGTGAAGGTACCAAGATAGATAACCTTTGCCAAATTGCACATGGTGTTGTTATTGGGTGTGAATGTTTTGTTGCTGCGGGTGTTGGTATTGCCGGCGGAACAACAATTGGTAATCGCACATTATTGGGCGGACATGTTGGTATTTCAAACGGTTTGAAAATTGGTGACGATGTTGAATTGGGTGCAAACAGTGGTGTATTCCGTTCAATTCCAAATGGTGAAAAATGGATGGGAAATCCAGCTGGTCCTGGTATAGAATTTTTCCGTCATTATGCTTGGGTAAAAAACCAAATGGAAAAAGACAAGAAAAATTAAAAAAACACCCGTTCGGGTGTTTTTTTTATTTTGGGCATACAGACAACATTCCGATTGCCTTTTGAACATCTGAATTTACAGACACATCTATATTGCGTTGCAGGCCGTCTGTGAATGTGTATATAAATTGTGCAGATTTAAATTCTGGAACGCGTTCATATATATCGTTAAATGGTTGTAACAAAGCATTGAACCATTGTTGATTTTTACATAAACATGCATTGCGAACATCTGCAACCATTTGACCATCAACACCATTTGAATATTTTGGTGCAATATCTTCATCGTCCATAACCAAACAACGTTTCATTACGGCAAAATAATTTGCATCGTCTTTCAAGAATTCATATACGGTTTTATCATCTGCACCGTTTTGACGCATTTTATATATTATCCCAGATGTGCAACATGCATCACTTGCATTCATCAACATACGATATCTTTCCACCAATGGTGACATAATTGGATTGTTTGCATCCACACCAGAATATATTGCATATATCATATCATCAACGCGAAACGGATTGATGTGTGGTGCGCGTGGTGCAACTGTTGTTTTATATACCGGCTTTTTATACCAAATTGCACATTCGTCCGCACTTTCAAATGGACAATTGTAATCGTAATAACATGTTTGTTCTGTTTCGACAATTGTCTGTGACGGCAAAGTCCAATTTATTTCGTGTTGTGCCGGAACCAATATTTCCGAAATTTCTTCGGATACTAATTCACAATCATCATCAACACATTCAGATGCGCAAACGTAATTTACATTTAACGCAATGGCCAAAATTGCCAAAAAAGATATTTTGCTTTTCATAATTGTTAATTTTATCACAAAAAAGGCATGTTTTAAATAAAAAATTTATTGTTGTGTGACTTTAATCAAATCTTTATAATTATGAATAGATTCACACAAAGGATTACAAATGAAAAAAATTTCCATCATATCTATGTTGTCTGTTTTGACTTTACCTGCATTTGCAGAAACAAACAATGCGCCAGTTGACGTAAGACAAGACGAAACAAATGTTGTCGAACAATATTCACAACAATTTGAACAACCAAAAGTAGAACATGAAATTTATTATAATTCAAAAACACAATTTCCACATGGGCTTCAAATTGGTTTGGGTTTGTCACCAACAAGCGGTTTGAATGCTTTTGTTGGATATAATAATAAAAAGTTTGATTCTTTCTGGTGGAAACGATTCGGTTTCCGTTTAGATTTTGCAACTTATTCACCTGTTAAAAGTAGTTTAAATAGCAAAATAAATGATTATGTTGGTAACGATGGTATCGAAATTGATAAGAATCTTAAGGTTAATAATGCTGCTATCGATGCGAAACATTTTGGTGCGATGATTGATTTTTATCCATTTGGTGATACCTGGTTCTTTGGTGGATGGCGTTTGTCCGGTGGTTATATGACAGGAAACCTTGATTTAAGCGCTGATATCAAAGGAACAAAAAAACTTGGTAAGATTGAATTTGAATTGGGTGACAGAAAATATGTATATGACGGTAACGAAATGAAGGGTAAAGCAAATGTAAACTGGAAATACAGTGGCCCATACCTTGGTACAGGTTTTGATCTTGGAATATTCCGTGGATTCAAACTTTACTTTGATGCCGGTGTTGTTTTTGCTGACAATCATGCAAAGGTCGATCTGGATGTGCCTACTGATAACTTGCAGACTATTAATGGCATAGACGTTTCTCCTGATAGTTCAATACCAGAAGTTCAAGCTGCTTATGCACAATATGAAGAAGCAAAGGCAAAAGCATTGGCTGATGCACAAAAAGAAATAGATAAATTAGATTATTATCCGCTTGTAAAGCTTGGCTTTATGTATCGCTTCTAAAATTAACCGCCCTTTAGGCGGTTTTTTTAGTATTTTTATATGCGATTCGAGGGCGAATCGGGGAAAACGAATCGTTTTTTTATGTTTTTAAGGTGTTTCTTTGTGCCCTGTAAAAAATATTTTTGAAAAAATCAATGGGACAAGATGCCGGATTTCCGGACTTTTTAAATTTTTTTACTTTTTTTGAAAATTATTTTTGAAAAATCGCTTGACTTTTTCAGACTTCAAACACATAATAACCGGGCTTTAAGTTGCGACCATATAGATAAAAGGTTGTAACCTCTGAAATTCAGTGATAAGAAATCACAACATTGTTAATAAAAGCAGCTCATCAAAATGATTTTTGATAGATTCAAAAATCTGTTCAAGAAGAGATATGCAGACAGTTGAATTTGGAATATCCAAACTTTGACTAAGTCAAATGTGCATATCCTAGACAGGTAGTAGGTTAAAATATAACCTCGTTAAAAACTTGTCTTGCGAATATATAATATGTAAAGACGAACTGATTAAAGTCAGCTTTGTTAAATGCACAGGACTTAAATTACAAGTTTTTTTAGAACTTGAGAGTTTGATCCTGGCTCAGAACGAACGCTGGCGGCAGGTCTTAGGCATGCAAGTCGAACGGATGACAAGAGAGCTTGCTCTCTTGAAGTCAGTGGCGCACGAGTGAGTAACGCGTGGGAAACTGCCCTTCACTGGGGAATAACGTTTGGAAACGAACGCTAATACCGCATACGCCCGCAAGGGGAAAGATTTATCGGTGATGGATGTGCCCGCGTTGGATTAGCCAGTTGGTGGGGTAATGGCCTACCAAAGCAATGATCCATAGCTGGTCTGAGAGGACGATCAGCCACGCTGGAACTGAGACACGGTCCAGACTCCTACGGGAGGCAGC